>BMAW01085206.1:291311-328507 GCA_019974015.1 Nephila pilipes | reverse complement strand
ATATATATATATATATATGAAATGTAAATAAATATATATATATATATTGCATCAATCTTGATATTGAAAAATCAAGATGGGTATAAAAGTAATGTAAAATGCCGTGTTCGGCTATGGATATCCAAATGTGGTTAAACGTGATTTCAAACCATCTGATGACAAACCATCGCTCTTAGAAAATTACTTTGTTGGAAACTGATTAACACTAAAAAAAGGAAGAAAAATTATTTCACTTCTCAAAATGTTATAATTTAATAAAGTATGCTTGTCTTAAATTAACATTACTCATCAAACAAAACTAATTATATTTACGGTGCATATATTTATGTTATCTTAAAAATATTTATCTTTAACCACCTTTATTGTAGTTAAAGGTATTAAATTAAATTATTCTAAAGTTCTTTTAAATCTTGTCACACTGCTGACGTTTTACATCAAAATGACTGTGACAACACAGCACCAACATTTAAATGATATATTCTGCAAATTTAATTTAAAAATAATTAAATGCTATTACATATTCTAAAAAGTTTCTTTAGTATATTAAAAAAAAGGGAAATTTATATTTAAAGTTAGTGAATTATGAGGAAAATGGAAAACATATATTCGAAATAAAATATTCCTATAATGCTGTTATGGCCTTCCATCTGTAGAAAATGAATGCATGCATCGGAAATATCCTTCAAATAATTTACATTAAATATTTTTGAGGAAGTTTTAACTTATCAAAGCAATGAAAAATATAAGACTAAACTTTGCTATGTATAGTTAACTTTTTTTAAGGAAAAATATGAAATTTTGAACAAATTTTTTAATAAGAAAAGTCTTCTATAAATCGTGAATGATAGCATTATGGAAATTTGTTTTCTACTTTATGTAGAACAAAAATATAAATGTAAATGTTTTTTTTTATTTTACTTTTTTAGAATATAATTCTTCTGGCTATTCAGGCACACACAAAAAATTCTCTAGTACAAAAAAACACATTCTTTTGTGCATCGTAATGGAAAAATGTCTGTGGGAAACGCAACAAATGATTCACTACCAAGAGTTTCAGAAATTATTTTATCAAAGTTATTCAGGTATGCACAGAACATATTTCTATGGAACAGAAATTTTCACTATGAATGACAAAGAAATTCCCCTAAAAACGGCTGAATTTTGAGTTTTCAAAATTTATAGCATTCATGGCGAAACGAAATAATTGATGAATTTCGAGCCCAGTGAACTTTATTTTTCAAATAATAGACTGTATGTTAGAAACTATTCGATTAATTAGAAGAAAATTAAGCAATTATGTATTAATTTTAGTAAATTATTTTGATAATTGTACAAATTATAGTACCTTAGTCTTAAGAGGAAACTGTTAAATAATTTTATTCACTGACTGAGCATTCAATTGTATTAATATTTGTTTGTATTTTCATAAATTTATTTATTTTTATAATAATGATAAAAAATGTTTCTCTTAATATAATTCTTTCTAATATCAATCAGCATAGTGACCGAATGTCTTAGTAACGCACACTTGCACTCAAAAGTCTTAAGTTTAAATTTAATTAGAGCAAAATGAAACTTTATATTGTATTAATGAAATGTTACCTTTTCACTCCATTTTTCAGATTGTAACATAGAAGAAAATATTTTGCTCTAAAATTTTGTAATTGTAAAACAACGGCAATAATTGAATTGGGAGTCTATATTATAATTAAATATTAAAATAGTTGTTTAAAATGTTCAGGCTATCTCTTTTCACGCTTGCGTACAAACACATCTCTTTTGAATTTGACTTCGTACAATCCTGCCTATAACTATCACATTTTCAGTTTTTCAATTAAATCCTATTACCCATTAATCCCTTTTAATTATATTAATGGTATCCATAAATAACTGTTCGAAGCCTTATTTTTAGTTAAAAAATTTTCACGCTATGTTTTAAGATTTTCTCTTAAAAGTTGATAAAGTTTGATCAGTTTTTCTGTGTATTTCAAACACCTTTCTTGGAGTTATTTTCATTGCAATTTACTTTAAAAAAGACAGTGAACGTATTTATAAAATTAAAACCAAATATAAATTATCAAAAAATAAAATGAACACATGTTTAAAAACTATGTTCTTCATTTTTTGATGCATTTAGACACGAACCAATCATGATTTTTTGGGTATTTATTTAAATAATACACATAAAAAATTATAATTTATTGAAAAAAATATAATATATTGGAAACTCGAAATAAAAAGAGGATAGTTAAAATATGCGATCGCGAATGAAAGAAATAATTCCTGCATTTATGATCCATTATACAAAATTTCTGACATACATTTCCGTGACAGTTGTAAAATTTATATTGAGATTGAATTTGGTCTCTTTTCACTATATATATTTTAAAAAATATACTTAATATACTTCTTTCAATACATAAGATAATATATCGTTTTGTAAGATAATTCACCATAATATTGTATTTATTATCTACATAATTTTTTGAAATAATGCGTTAATATGGAATTTTTAATATTGTTTTCTGATCCTTAAAATATAACTTTTTGAAGAAATGAAGGAGAGCTAAACTATGATAAAAAAATACAGTATGCAACTCATGCTTATAAAAATACTCACATTTGGGGCTATTTAAATCACAGGATTTATTTTGAAATAAAACTTCATCAGTGTATTTAACCGATTAGATGTCATCTGACTTTAATATTTAAAAATGATCCGTTATTTCTGTTTTATCACTCATTGCCATCCTCAGCAATATATTTTACACAGACAAAAAGATGCTTACCAAACCGCACATATTAAAAGAAAAATATACTTCAAAAGAGATGCAAGCAAGTTGTAACCCTTGAAATTAAAATTCCTCTGATATCCTTTTGTGTTAGAAGAAATATAATATACTCCTTTTCAATATTAAAGATAGTATTCAAGCAGCTCAACTAATCCCCCCCCCTTAAATTAACTCTTAATAGTGAAAAGTAAGTATATAAGAATGTAAATTATCAAAATAAATATATTTCCTCCAAGTTTCAAGCCTTTCGGATGAACTATTAACAGTTACGAATTACTTTTTCTTCTTTTGTAATTAATAATGAATACTACTTAAGGCTTGTCTCAATAAAAGTAAAATCTGCTGCATAATTCACTCAATGAGGTGATCGCTTGAAATTTTAAACACACTATCGTAAATTTAGCTGCAAATGTTATAATTAAACTGCTAGCTTCTAATTTTTCCTTTTTCATTTTTGGAATTGCCAGCGCAGTTTTATTTTGTACACCAATGGGAAGGCTTCTGTTCTTGTTAATTAGTTTAAAAAGTAATTATGGACTAGAATGAATTTCCTTTGATTCTTTTTTCTCTTAGCTCCTTTTTTTCCCAAAGTCAAAGAATTGATTGCAGAAAAATATTTTTGATGCTGAGGCATTTTTGAAAGTTATAGCTACACAATTAAAAAAGCCGGATTTTAATTTGTTAGTAAGAAATTGATTTTCGTTTGGCGACGTGTTTTATGAACTGTAGAATATGAAAGATCTTTATTATTGTTTTTTTTTTCCTTTTGGAGAAGGAAAGTGAATATGTAGGAATAAAGAAGCTTTGTTGTTGTTTGAAATTTAATTTTTAATTTTATAATTAGACGTGTGATAAATCGTTCGAGAAACTTTTATTGCTGGATTGCTAGAAAAAAATGTTTTTTATTGTTAAGTGAATTAATGGTAAAATAATGGAAATGATAATTTTCACAAATCTTTCAAAGTAATTTTGATAGACCCAGTTTAAGAAAGAAAGATTTTTTTGTGTGTATTAATAAATTAATATTAATTGCTGTACTGAAATATAACGTACGAAGACCATTCAAATACAATTTTGTGAAATAGTAATTAAAGAGAAATGTTTGAGAAGAACGGATTACAAATACTGCGAATTATAGGCTACTGACAAATATTTCAAACAATAGAAAAAATGTATAACTAATATTTAGGATATTATCGCAGGAGTGATTAACAACATTTGATTGATTCATTCATGAAAATTCGCTACATCAGTATTTTCTAAGAACAAATTCCCTCATGGCTTTTACATTCTTTAGATTATTATATATATGAATATCATGTCACCGAAGTACCCTACTGATGATCCTTCCTTTACCGTGGGGTTCACTTCCTTTGGTAAATGAAGGTGATATCCGCCCCCCCCCCCCCAAGATATACAAAAGGTCTTTCTCTATTTTCTATTCTTCCTCTTGTCAATAAATTTTTATCTCTATCTCTCTCCCATCTCCATTTTTTAAGCGTTACACCTCATTTGGCACTGTACAGTCACACCTTACTCTTGTGTCATTAAACTCCATCGTCGCTGCTTCGTCATTCTGAGAACAAATATCATCAAGTAACGTTGTTAGGAAATGTTTAAATTCGATGTTTGCTTCTTTTTATTAGGTTATGTTTTTGTGAATATCTGATTAGATTAATTATTTTTCATACAAAAGCTTTATCTTAAAGTCAAAAAGCAAACTCTTTATTCTACATTCATTTTTAAGTGTACTAAAGATCCTGCATGCTTACATTGCATACGTCAGTTTTAGCAACACGCATAATCCGAAGCATATTACAGTAACTCTAATCGAGATGAAACTATATCCCGTTGAGCCAAATTTGCATACAAGGCATTATCAATTTTTTTTTTCAAAATGTTTTGGAATTAATTCACAATGAAGGTAAATTAATTTGTTAGCCTGAGTTACTTTTGTACATTTTTTCAGTGAGATATAATGTGCTCCATGGGAAATTAAGGGAAGTAATTATTGATTATACTGATTTAATCCCTTTCCACACACACATTAATGTAAGTATATCTATCAATATATTGTATGTTGTATGCAATCGCAATTTCTCGGTAATTTTCGCAAGGACTAAGTGTCGTTGACGTATCTAATAAATATTTCATGCATCATTAATATCGGAGCTTATCGTATTGCTGATTCGTTACGATTGCATAGTATCGTGATAAATACTCGTATTTTTGCGTGACAGTCCGGGCAGGAAACGCTGAGTCATAAAAGGAAATAACCTGCAGAGAAGTTTATTAAAGGTATTATTAATAAGTTCCACTTTTCATCTAGTCTGATGTGTCATTTGGAAAGATTTTTGTGTTTGATCTAATAACACAGAATGAGTCAAATTCGTGATTATTGAAAGAAGAAAATCGATTACATTTGAAAGATTATAGAATTATAAAGCCTAACTTTAGATTATTTATTTTGTCTACGGTTTCATATAATTGATGCGATTGCTTTTTAATTTTTACGTACTTCTGTCTTTTATTATTTTAAATTCCTTACTTTAATATTAAATGTATTGGTATTTATAAGGGTTGGATATACTTAAGATAATATTAATGTCTGAACACGAATACTTGTAAAATATGTTTACAACTTGAAAGTTTTGATTTGATCATATATTTTTTGTATGGACATATTTAATCGTTTTATACTGCTAATTTTAAATTACTCTCTTTTGTGGTGCAAAATTTTATTTTTGCAGTAATTGTTGAAAACTTTTAGAGAATTAAAAAAATACTATTTATAAGGAACAAGAGCTACTAGTGAATTAAGGTTCTGGAAAGTTATTTTCTTTTTCAGATATTTAATCTTTAAACTATCAAATTAAATGGTAGATATATCACTATCAAATTATTTAAAAATATTATTCTAGTTGGTGTACATGGTTAAAGCTAAAATAAAAACAATCAATATTAAAGCCAACTTTCTTTTATAAGAATACTAATGAGTAAGAAAAAACAATGATAAATATAATAAATGCCTTTTTCAGAGAAGTCCCACTTATAATAGGAAAAAGCAACAGCACACATTTAACTAATTATATCTAAACTTTATTTAGTGTTTTTATTACCTTGAACAATATAATTGTCATATAATGAATGTCTTGTTGACTGGAAAATCTAATTAACTTTATATATTGCTATTTTTGTTTGTTTTTACAAATAATGGTAACATAAGGAAGAGTAGGTAGAAAATCGTTTTAGTTTGTATGTGTATTACTTGATCGCATACTTATTTTTCCTCTTTTATTTTATTGGTAAATAAGCTATTCACTATTCATTACACATTATTTTACGAAATATGGTGAATTATTGAATAAAGTTCTGTTAACAGGATATAAATAAGAAAAATATCGTACAGTAAAATATTTATTGTTCCTGCAAGGTGATTAAAATAATTGGAAGGAATTGATTATTGTCATCATTATAATGAATACGCGAAAATAATTTGGTAACAAAGATGGTAATTGCTACGCATATTTATTTTTAACTTATGGTAGTTTATATTATCAACCGTCACGGCTCTTTTATTCAACTAAATAGAGAATCTGAAATCTTTCGGATCTTTACAGACTACTATCGGTTGATGTTATGTATATTGATATTGAAAAATAAAATCAAATATTTTAATTTAATTTATGTAAAGTGAGAGTTAAATATATTGTACATATGTAACTATATAGGTAATGATAAATTTTCTTAACTGTTTCCTTTATTTGAATTTTAATATATCATTTGGATTTTTTGTTAGTAGTTATTTAAATAAATACCAACTTCTTACAGACTTCTTGTAAAAAACACCTGCCATAAGAATAACTTTGTACTAGTTTGTAAGATTTAGAAATGATATATATTTTATATAATGGATGTTTATTTTTTACTCATACTTCAAGCATGTATATTTAAAATAACGTAATTCATAAATTTATAAATACGCCCAAGCTTTGTTATGCATATAATTTAATGTTTATAAGATTTTGATTAATCTTTAATTTTAATAATCAGTCTTATTTTAAATTTTGATATAATCATATTCCAAGCTATTTCATTATATTTCCTGGCAGACATTGTCAGAAACTCTCATCTGAGTAATTACATTTCTCAACTGAACATTTAATTTGAAATATATATAAGTGTATGATGCGTATAGTCTGATAACATTACATTACATAAAATTTTAAAAATTTGCTGATATTTGCGAATAATAAAATATTACTGTAACGTATGTAAGTTAATAAATAACAAAAATGACTACGTTTTCTGTTCTTGAAAATTTCATGTAAAACCTTAGAAACAAGAAAAGAAATTCTTCTTACGTTTTCAACTTCTTTTTTCAGAATCTTAGATTTGTACATTACTGGGAAATCCCACCCAAATTGGAAGAGGGCAAAGAAAAAAAAAACGCCTCTTAAAAACAAAACTACCCTTTCTCAACGCTATTCTTTTTTGAAATAATCAATCTACAAGTACGAGAAGTTCCCCCTAACAACCCACCTCTACTTTTACAATATAGCCAGTCTAGTAGTTTCTTTAGAAAAATACATCCCGTTTCAAGTCTAGCTGGAGAAATCACAGATCAATTCTGCCCCGATACGCATGGGTGATCAGTGGGAAAAGCTACAGCCCAAATAGTGCGCGAATTAGAAAGCGCGGACTTGATTTGTTTTCAAGTTTTTCTTTCTGTTTCACTTTCCCCTTTATAACTTCGGTCTTATTTTTTTTTATCTTATTTGTTTTTATTCTTCAAGTTTCGATAGGTTTGGATGGATAGTTTTTTAGATACAAAAAGGAGGGGTGATGATTGTTTTCTGAAGCGAAGTAACGGTGTTTGAATGACTCTTAACTAATGATCTTATCAAAAGAGCGTCAAGTTTTGTTCGAAGAAATGCAATTTAATTTCCAACCAGAGTTTAGTGAAAAATAATTTAAACAACGTACTTAATATGATTAAAAATAATTTTGAAAGTTGAAACCGAGAATTTTAGTTATTCGATGCCAGGTAATATGTCGTTTCTGGTTGCATTAAGTAATTGAAAATTTTAATTATGTTGTTATTTTGCTTGTCAGTGCGGTACTTCTAGTTTTCTGCACTTACACAAATGAGGCAAATGATCGTGCGTAAGAGCAATGTTTGCAGCTAATTAGAAGAAAAGCAAAAGCGGAGTAAATATATTTGTTACATTTAAGATAAATTAATTAAACATATTCTGAAAGTGGTAAACAACTATTTCAGTCATTATTCTAGTTGTACTTTATGTGACATCCAAATGTACCCTTAAAATATCACTTTTAATTAAAGTTTCTGACACCACTAGATGCTTTTGATTTAAACATTTTAAACATTATAACATAGTAAGAAAATGCATCGAAAACGTATAGTTTAGGATAAACTGAGATATATCTTGACATCAAACTTTGAAAGTTACGAAAATCTCCAATGCCTGGAAAGATACCTTAAAAGTAAGAAGGGGGGGAGCATTAAAATTGTTTCTAATGAATACTACGTATTTTAAGGAAATATTTTTGAATAATTTCTTTTATTCTGTTAATGAGCCATAAAAATAGACGAATGTCATTTGATAATCCGTTGTTATTTACTCGTAAATAATTTATCGTTTTATCAGTTCAAGAACAACTCACCGAATTATAAATTTCCATTAAAATATTCCTTATACTACTGACAATAGAAAGTGTTTAAATGAAGTTGATTTCAGTAAAACACACACACACATTTTAATTGTTAAATTAGCTTATTTTAAAAAAATATCTAATTTTTTTCATAAAAGTTTATTCACATATTAGTAATGAAATTTTGATACAGTGTTATAATTCAATCAGCAACATCTGTGCTTTTGATAAGACTTTTTTTTACTTGCATAAGATATTAATAACCAAAGAATATAGTTTCTTTAAAAAAAAGAGGGGTTTTATTTTTTCAGAAATTATTTCTTACACTTAATAATGTTTCATTTGAAAAATTGATAATTGTCTTAACTATTTCACTATTTTAGAATATTTCTTGAAATAGTTTCATATAATAAGCAAATAAGCTGTACGTTTTTTAAACCATATTATAAATTTTTAAAAACAATAAATTGTTTTTAACACACATTAAATTTAAATCTATTTCTACACCAATTGTTGATCTACAACATTAAAAAGAAATTTAAATCTAAAGGCGTTTCCTGGACTGCCCAGACATATAAATTTAATTTTATAATTTTAAATTTAAAAGTAAATACATTTTTATTCAAAGCAGAAAATTCAGATTGGAGATACAATTTATATAATTAAGTTGAAAATTTTACTTTAAATTTTAAATTTTTGTATATCGCTTATTCATTATTCCCAATAGGAACGAAATGTCTTATATTCGTTTAATTCCTAGAAATTTACTTCAAGGCAGCATCCAAAAATTATGGAATTCTATTAGTCCAAGAGATTTTTTTTAAAATTTTCGTTGCTTAGGTGGCACATATGTAACTGGAGAAAAATACTTAAATATATTATTATATTCCATTACATGTCTTTGAATATAAATTGAAACGGGTTATCCTACATGAGTTGTAGCATTAATTCACATATTATTATTATTATTCCATATTTTGCCTCATTAAAATGAACAAAAAAAAACAATATGCTTTTAAATAAAAATTGACATAGGATTTTATAAACAATTATTTTAGCCAATTATACTAACATTCAACATCATTTTCAGATTTTTAATCATATTTAGCCATTCTTCCTTTTTAAAACTGACACTCTGTTAAGAATTTAAAAATAAACGATTATAATTGTTACTTATAAATGGAAATAAAATCGTTGCGTGTTGTTATTCGCTTTTTTAATTTAAACACTGAAATATATCTAATATTTTTTGAAAAAATTCGATATCTTCATAAAAATAACATATTCAGTAATTAAAAAGTTGATAAGCTTAATTTAAAATTCACAAAATTGTTTACGACGAATAATTTATCAGTTGATGGTTATAAATTATTATGGAATTGCAAAAACAAAAGACATTCCACACTACACGAATAGAAACAAAAAATATTGGTAGTATAATTTTATAAGGTGAAAACAAATAAAATTCAGTTTATGGACGATAGATGGTGCTGCTTGCTAGTTAGTGATTTTAGGGCAAATCTTAATTATTTTTAATATTAATTAAATAGTTAAAAAAAGTGGCACCACTTGTTTTATCCATAAACAGTTTTGATATCCCTTTTGGGTTTTTTTCCATCAATCTCTTATTAAACTTGTCTTGTATTAGATGAAATGAATTCCTCAGAAATAATTAACTGAGTGACAATAGTTTTTAAATAATATACAATCGTATTTCAATGAGCCTAAATTTTAGTTACCTTCTCTTATGTAATAATTTTAAAAAATAATAATTATTTGGCAGAATTTTTTTGAACCCAGACCGTAGGGGTAAAGAAATTTTTTTTATTTGATTTTTATTACATAAGATCTACTCATTAGTCTATGAGTAAGGGTTTGAATTTATGCTTAGATAAAAAGCTATAAGAAGAATTAAATAATGGCATGCAAAGAATAACTTCCCAAAGGATTTTTCAAGATAACTGATTCTCTAGTTAGTGGGATGAATAGATAATCAAGAAAATTGTAATGTAATGTTATGAAAGCTTTTACTACTCCAAATAATTTTACTGTTTTGCTTAAGATTAGCAAGGATTCTTTGGAGCATACTTCTCAGAATGGTCTGATTTAGTTTCAATTTCATTATTGATAATTCTCTTGACTTAGGGAACTTTCAAATCCAGATATTTTAAACTTTATCGGAATTACGACAATAAAAGTACATTTTCAACTATGAATAACAATTTTGCATTCATTTTTGTGCATTGGAAGACTTATAAAAAGTAAATATAGTAAGTAAAATGACAGTTATTTTTCAGAATAATTGCTTTTAATAATTATTTTAGATGGTGGAATTTTTTGAATGGATTTATAACCTGAAATTTTACATACACTGCTGGCCTTTGAAACTGTAACATAGAAAAGAATGATCTGACGATCCTCAAAATCACATGAAAGGAAGGAGATGTTAAGTATGCAAATGATTAGTATTTTCGCGCATTTAGACGAGACAGGAGGAAGAAATGACATCTGAAGCATTGCATAAAAGAAAGGTTGTGTAGCGGATTTCTCATTTGGAAAGTGCATTGTAAGGTCGAAGTTTGATCAGAATTGCCTCCAGAATTATCAGTGCTAAGCCTCGAATAATAAGAAATGCTTACCAGCAAGTGTCGAAATTCGATAGAGGCAGGATCGTTGCCTATCGAG
This sequence comes from Nephila pilipes, assembly GCA_019974015.1. Taxonomy (NCBI): domain Eukaryota; kingdom Metazoa; phylum Arthropoda; class Arachnida; order Araneae; family Nephilidae; genus Nephila; species Nephila pilipes. Next base: position 317,354 of record BMAW01085206.1, on the reverse strand, counting down.
AGTGTGGATTATCGTTTTGTAATATTGCCTGTCGCACTAGTAGCAATTCAATCACTGTCAAGACAATATGACATCAATGGGTTTTTGTGGGTCATACTGAATAGCATGCAAAATCTCCACGCCCTCCCATGATAATTACCCTAGAGGACAGACATATTGTGAGGAAAAACTGTACAACCGAAACACAGACAATTAGTCTGAAAATGGGCATGTTCGCAGCACGCCCAGTATCCGCCACAGCGACTATTACTTCGGTTTCCTTTGACAATGTAGCACAAAGAAAAACGACAACTCTGGTGCGCTGAACAACAAAGCTGGGTTCAGGAATGCCACAATGTCATCTTTCAGACGAGGCATGATTCTGCTTGCAGTGTTCTGATTGTCGTATACGCGAATCGAAGCTCCGAGGAAACCACTTGTCGCCTGCTTGCATTCGATATCGCCATAAGAGACCTGCACTTGGTGTGATTGGGCAGCCATTGCGTACACGACATGCACATGTCTAGTTCGGACCGACAATAATTTGAACGCAGATTGATGCATTTATGACATCTTACGTCCAGTGGTTGTGCCCTATCTTCGAGGTCTACCAAAGGCAATCTTCCAACAAAATAATGCCAATTCACATGTTGGACGTCGTGTTCTGAACTTCACGGAACCCAGGGGATTTGAACCCGTTTCTGAACCCAGGGGATTTGAACCCGTTTCTGAACCCAGGGGATTTGATTGTTGTTCTGGCTTTCACATTGAAAAAATGAGGTCATAGATCATAGGTTTTTGATAGACTGCCCCCCGTCTCCAGTTAATAAGGTAGAGGATGTGTGGCATAGACTTGAAGCAGCATTGAATGAGTTGCCCATTTCTGTCATCCAAGACTAGTTCGACTTCATGCCTAACCTGGTAAGCTCCGTTTTTGCTGTCAAGAGTGGCAGCTATTTCAACTAATTTTGCACCCTAGTAAACACCAAACTGATTGCAAATTTAATCATTTTACTTGCATGTCATACTATTTACGTATAATAAATATATTTTTGTATTTGCTTTCCTTCACGGTGTTTCAATATTAATGGCCAGCAGTGTACATACGAGTAAGATACAACGCATAATAAGCTTTATGTTTTTCATGTATTTCAAATGAGCGAATATAGTTTGCGACTTTATCATAGCGAATTTATCTGTAATTTGCAAAATTTTGTAATAAAAGCTATTTTACTTGGAACAACGAGGAAATTTATCTTAACATCATTTTATACTCGGTTATTTCTACTCTTTGAATAAATGGTTAGATGATTTCCTTTTATTCTATTTACAAAGAACACTACATACCACGAAGGAATGAACTGGCGTATGAAGCCATGTTTAGCTTTATACTAAATACGGTCCTTATACGCCTGAGCAGGAAATCCATATGAAGCCTTGTTTAGCGTTAAACCAAAAAGAGGAATAACATTATCATCTTTACTGTTGAACAATTTGGAAATATTGAAGTTGAAGAATAGCTCGAAGAAATTGTAAATACGTTTGAAGAAAAATTGATATGTGGCTATACCGAAAACCCTATTCCAAAGGAAAACGTTAAAGAGGAGCTGTAACTTACCACGTCTCCATATCAAGCCCTGACTGAACAATAGGCGTTTGTTTCTATAAAAAGAGCGGTCACGATAAAGAATCTTCTACTATAAGCAATAAAAATGTTACGAACTTCAAAAAGAAAAATTTCCCCTGCTCAAATTGGTGATACCGTACGAATATACCGTATGTAATATTGGTGATACCGTACGTACGATACCGTACGAAGTCCCTGATATCGACTAGGGTTATACAGATGCTCGAAATATTTTGGTGGTAGTTGTTGGAATATAAGACTTTGACTTTTACAAATTAGCAAACAGAAATGGTACTCTCAAGCAGCTTTATACGTATAACCAGATTTCTACTCAAGCAATATCGCTGAGAGAAGCAATTACAGCTAATTAGACAAGTGGAGGTCAAGACTATACACGCTGTTATTTTAAAAAGAAATGTTCCACGACTAAATACAGTTGTAAAAACAAAAGACTTTTGTGCGATTCAAAGTGTCATAACAGTTTAATTTGTTGTAATAAATATGATCGTACAACATCAATCAAATAATTAAGTTTGTTATTGGTAGTATTTTATTCTTTATTCAACACATATTTAGAATGTAATGTTCGTTTTAAATACAACAGTTTATTTACAAATTTGTTTTTACTTTTATGAATTAAAATTTAGCAAATATATTTTTATTCAACATTCATAATCTGTACGTGGTGAATGTTGAAAATGTTCCAGTGTTAATGAGAAATAAAAGTATAAGTAATTAACAAATACTTTGGTATTTCCTCAACGTGTTTGGTATGTGTTGCAATTTAACAAAGAAAGTCGACACTCTCCAGATATCGGTCTACAACGGCAACATAAATTTACCATAAATAGATTTAACCAATCATTTCACCCAACAAAAAGAAGTATAATACCGTGGTAAATAGCTTAGAAAATACCATGAATGCATAAGGGTTGACCAAATGAAAAGTGGATAAGTTGAAAAAGTAATACCTTTCTTAGAAATTTAAAAGAAATCGCCAGAATTTTTGAAACTTTGATTCCATCAATTCGTCAATGGGTCACTACCCCTTTATGTAAAACAATTGGGGCGGACTTTTTTTTTGAAAAAAGGTTCTTCATTTCCTCCTTCACTACGTAATCCGAATAAAAACATTTCCCTAACAAATATTTCTTAAGTGGTCAAAAACTGTGAAAGTCACGCGCTGACAAATCCGGACTTGTATGCTCGGTATTTCACCATTTCCTAACAGAAATTGTATGTGTTCGTCTGGGTTTTACAGGAGAAATGTGATTTGTCGTTATAATGAACAAGGATTACTTGCCTCGAGAGGGCAAGCTATTTTCTTTTTATTGCTTTTTTGGAATTTCCTAAGAAAACTGCAATAATGTACATGTCTATTAATGAAATTTTGTACAAGAAATCAATCAAAAGTGTTGCACGATAATCGAAGAAAAACGTTAACATGACGTAGCTTGCAGTCGTTATTACATTTGAATTTTTCGGTAGAGGAGATGATGTGTATTTTTTCTCTACTCAATCTCTTTGATTCGGATGAATAGTGGAGACATCCCAACTGGTTGCTCTAAGCAATGCATTTCACAAATGCAGGATCTTCTTTTAAACGGATCAAATGTTACAGACTGAGGCTCATTCGCCGCGTCTTGGGAGCAGGAGTTAAGTGTTTTGGTATTCTTTGCGCACAGACTTTTCGGTACTGCAGATGTTGAAAGACTATCGATTGTACCACTCCTCTACTCAGACACAGTGCTATGCAGATGTCCTGAGCCGAAAACTTTCGATTATATGCAATCTTTTAGCCAACAGCTGCTATGGATTCATTGCCGATCATGGTGTTTCTTTGTACAGGTCTTTCAGATACGATATTGATATTTACTTTTCACTAAACATTTTTAAGCTCTTTGTCCACAGCTGTTCGTTCTAAACAGTGCTCACCATAAACTGCTATGTTTTGACAATAAATATCCACATTACATTCACCTTCTACTTATAAAAGCAGTACTTGCCATACGCTGTTCTGGATGCATCTATCTTTAGCACAAGTTAACATTCATTTTAAATGCTCTCCCATAAATAGATTAATCTGCTATACGAGTACGTTAACAACGATGCAGTCACACATACATAAGTGGTGCTTTCATCGAGCTCCCAGCTGAGCCAGTATTTTCAAATTCGTATCAATTTAGTTTTTGTTATTTTGCTGAAGATGGAATTTGAAACTCTCTGCAGAATATGATAGACTCCTCGAACGTTCTCTTATACCCTGACTGGCAGCCCTGCTATCGCTCCCGTACTTCATGAAACTATCATATGTATCTACTTTTCATTTAACAATCCGTAATATATGTTACATATTAAATTTTTTAATTAATTTGAAACTAACTATAACATTTCTTTGTTGCTCATGATGTTTGAAACAGGTGCGGGAAGTAGCTAAAAAGTGCCTCTGTTTTGGTTATATTATATATACCAAAACAGAGGCACTTTTTCAATATTTTTATTTTCGATAAAAAATTTATGGATTTTTTTGATAGCGATGACTTTTAGTTAGTTATTATAAATTTTAGCAAAATATTCTAAATTATTTTTTTTTCTGGATTTGAAACTTTTTCATATAACTACATTTTTTTCTTTAAGATATACAATGCTAAAAAATAATGAAACTTTAACAGATATTTTGCAAGTTAAATGAGATACATATGATAATTATTGTCTACATTGAGAATAAAAATTCCTAGCAAGATATTTAGATGATTAATCACAGAATTTCATTTCAAGAAAATTGGGTTTTCTGAATTTAAAAGGAGATTTAGAGTTTTTTTTTATTTCATGGAAAAACTGAAATAATTTCTTCCTAACTTCTATATACATCGTTGAATTTTAATATACAATATTTGTCTCATATTAGTGGAATTAAGAATATTAAATATTTGTTTAGTTTTTAAAGTTTTTTGGAACATTAGTTTATTGAATATTAATAAATTTATCTTATTCAAAGTTAGGACAGCTAAGAAAATGTGTAATAGTGCATTTTTAGATTTCCTTAGAACAAAATTTTACCAGCACCTTATAATAAACTAAATTATATTAAATTATGTATCTTATGTAATATATTTATCTATGTAATATCTTATTAATAAGTAATAATATACTGCATTATAAAAATAAAATTTTCCTATTATGTGCTCCATTTTAGAAATTAAAAAATGCGGCCTAGACTTAGAAGGAATTTGTAATTAACTTTTATGAGATCATTAAAATTTTCAAACAAAAGCTATGAGATAAATGAGATTTTTATCGTGGTAAGAATTCGTCTAGCTAAGATTGGATATAACACACACACACACACACACACACACACACATATATATATATATTTGTGCGTGTGTAATGGTTTCACTCTTTAATTTAGTTTAATCTATCTTATACTTTAACTAATACAATAAGGAATTCAGCGTTATTTCCTGATACCATTCCAATATAGCTTTTAAATTATGTAATCACACTCTCTTGAAATCTGCTCAGTCAACCATTTCATACGTTTCAAAGCAGTAAGAATTATCCCTGCTTGATTTTTTGACCAATGCTAAAATACCTAAGGATCTCTTATCCAATATCACGTAATTTGTAGAAATCCTTGCATATAAATTTCAAACAAGGTAAAATCCTTTTTTTTTTCATTTTAGCCACGATGATGAAACTAAGCATCGGGCTTCTTCAAAGATTCATTATGTAATTCACAGAGTCGAGAGTACGTAGACTGCGTAACATTTACCGATATCACCATGTAATTGCCTCAATATCGTATTAAATTAATAACGGTATGATTTTAAAATTTTCCTAGAGTCTTATTTGAGCACAACGAATTGAAACATTTTTGAAGAAGTCAATAGTTATTGCTTAGAAAGTTATACATAACACACACTCACGCACACACAGATATATATATATATATATATATATATATATATATATACAACTGTGATTCCAGAAAAGATTGATAGGTGGGAACAATTGTTTTTTTTTCCTTTAAAAAGTTAATAACACTTTACTATGCTTTCATGCTTCCTTTATTATTCATGCTTACTTAGTACTTAATCTAAAAATAAAGTAAATAATAACTCATGACTCAAATTAAAACTGAGAACTAAAAATGGGCCGAAGGTTTTCTTATTCTTTCAGAGAAAGCAACACAATTTTCAAACATACTTTTCATCACTGCCATCATCTGATTCAAACACATTGTGTGCAATAATAATGTGTGTTGAGTATTTTAACAATTCATCTATATTACGAACGTAATTTAACAAACCTTACAAATTACCAAGAATAAATAAATTTATTGATGCTTGGTAACACAAATTCACAACATTGACGCAAACTGAATTGATGCAATCTATCTGTCTCACTTCATTGATGTTATCTATCTGTGTATAATAAGGAATCCAGGCTTCTTCGAAACAGACAAATAGGCTCAAAATAACGATGACAAATCGAAGTGCCACTTCGATTTGTCATCGTTATTTTGAGCCTATTTGTCTGTTTCGAAGAAGCCTGGATTCCTTATCATACACAAGAAATCAAATTAAAATTGAGACAATGATATTCTCCTGGTAAACTTTCTCCAAAGAAGTTGAAGATGGTCTGATTGGCCAGAAAATTGTGACCACAAATTTTTCGATGCAAGAGGTATGATATTTTGCAGAGGTATGGTATTTTTCAATGCAAGAGGTATTTTCTATGAAGTTCATTCTCATGGACTTCATAGAAAAAGAAAACTAGTCACTGGGCGCTTTAACTACAGTGAGTTAAATCCACATGAAAAAACAAGGTCTTCTGTGAGTTATAGAACAACTGCCTTAATAAAGCATTCTTGAAAACTTATAGAAAATTAACTATGGAGAAACTTATTTTTTCGTCAGTACTATTGACTTGCTTCCAGCTGATTAAGATGAAGACACTCCACTGTGGATCAAATTTAATACTCCGACAAAAGGTGCAGGACAAGCAGAATCCAAAATATACACAATTTTTTGGACTTGATGAGGACTTTCGAAATAGTGTTGAGAAATAAATTATTACGAAGCTCTTTAAACATTTCGTAAAACTGACCGGACCGTTTTTTTTGACCAATGACTTATCGAGTATCGACAGATCAGAGGAAAAATTTTAGGATTTTTTCCATTAAGTTGAATCAGGTTCCACCAGGGATACATTTTGTGTCATCTTTTCTTCTCTCTGATACTGGCGTTGAAAAAGTAATTGCGAAAAGATGCTACGTCAGTCTCCTTGCTGATAACTTTATACTCTAGTGGTTCTCATGCTCCTTTAATGGTGAAACTAAAAGTGTAGTGTATTTTATCCTATTTGAAGTGTTAAAATCTGCTGAAGCATATAAATTGAGTTTTAATGTGTAAAAGTCTGCAAGGAACTTTTTCGCCACTAACTGGGATTAATACAACACTAAGCCTAAGCTCTTAATGGATGAAAAGAATTTTTCCTACAACAAGTACCATAAATACTTAGCTTACATATTGGATACCGAAATCTTAAGTGACAGGGATTTACGTAAAGCATCTAGTAGAAGAGAGCAGAAAGTGACTCCATATTATAAAATAAATAAAATAAATCACTTGAGGTGACTGGAGTGCTAACATTAATACTATCAAGATAACCTATGTCTCTCTGACCACACCAAATTTAGAATATGGTTGTCATATTTATTTCTGTGCTAATTTAACAAAAGTGAAAAGAGTTCAAATTTGATGTCTAGTGACATCACTACTAGTCAAACTAGCCGTGAATTGTGCAACAGCTATCTAGGCTAGAGTGAAAGAACTGTTAAACAGGAGGGAGTTAGAGACTTTCTGTATCAATATATAAAAAGAAACTTTAGCCTTCACCGGCATGCATTCTGACGTCGATTACCACTTCATTCTTGTAGCTGTCAGATAGTCATCTCTTCCTTTTAGTTCCTTTTAATTTCTTTTAAATATTGTTATGTGATTTAATAATAGTCAGTTCCGTTGAGTTTTCCGAGTGATGATTTAACCTTCTCATATAGAAACCATATGATAATATCATACTGGTTCTCCACGAGAATTGGAATAATTCATTTCAATTGGGTAAATAATTATTCAGTATGATGAGGGCATATGTTTTCTTTAATGAAACACACACACGTTTTACTGTTTCTGCCGTACTCTTAATCTCCGGTCGCTAAAATTGCTTTAGACAACATAGTTGATCGAACAATCGAAGTAGGTCGTGTTGCATTTAAAGTGCTTTCCTTTTGGATAAATAAACCTTAATTATAGTTTTTCTGCTGGAATTCACTATAACAGGTATCATTTTGGAAAATATTAAATTTCATAGAGCAGTATCTGTTTAGGATTGCGATATCCTGGCTTACGTCAACGACCTTATCCGTTATCTACTAACTGATGCTTTCTTCACTCAACTGAAACTTAAAATCAATAAGAAATAAAGCAGATTCTTAAAATACTTGATTTATAATTATTGCTAGATTTACAACTGGGGATAGAGTTTCCTCACACCTCCTATATAAAGGAGAGAGTTTAATGTTGGTAGCATTCCTTACAATACTTTGAAAACATTCAATCTACAGCATCTACTCTTGACGACGAAACATATTTTATCTGTATGAAATGATGATTTGGAACAGCTAGCAGAAATTGCAGGTCACGAAATAAAGTTTAAAGCAGTAATTATAGGCAAAGGGTTCGAAAATCCCTCGTTACTAGCTCTTGAAGCCAAAGTGGAGGATTCACCAAACATATTCAACAGTTGACGAAACAGGTGCTACGACGATGGAACAGATGCAGAAGCTCACATCATCGGTCCCATTTTGCTTCAGAACTAAAAACTCACATTGTTAGTATCATACTACTTTCGGTGAAAAGGCTAATCTATGAATTAAACTATGTTCTTGCTCAGGGTAATTTAAAAAAAAAAAACATCAGGTTTAGTGGTTACTGACGATTGCAGCGATTTCAGTCGCTTTTTTGTTCTGGATCGCAAATCTAAGCTCAAATTTTTAATAGATACCTTTGTAGTGTGTCATGTTTTCTCATTTTCATACTCAGGTATATACAAGTGTGCACTTGACGCTAAATTGATTTTGTATGCGGTAAACAATTCAATTTTTCAGATTCGAGGAAAAAATGGATATCAGCCTTTGGTTTATTCTCATTGACACTTTGTTATTGCGGACGTTTATAAGCCAATTTTAGGAGAGGATTTCTGTGAAACACTCGAATTAATTATCAACATAAAATAAGTATATTAAATGACCGTTTAACTTCCTTAACAAATAACTCTAAGCCCTTCATTTTCCCTTCAATTGGAAAAACGAAAATGCTAGGCGATATACCATATCATAGGTTCTTTCCAAATTCTCAAGCAAAACACGACCCAACTTAAATTTAATACTAGTTAAACATTCCACTTGCCATTTTGTAATTACTCAAGGACCTCCGGTATTAAGCAAACCCCGCAGACTTCCAACTGACAAATTGTTTGACCAATGTCTAATTCGATCATCTAAGAGCTCGCGAACTAGCACTATTCATCTGTTAAAGAAGAAAGATGGCCCTTGGATAGCTAGCGGGGATTTCCATAGGTTTAACACAGTTGAAACACCAAAAATTTCCTTTGCCCCACATACAGTATTTCAATAAGACACTAAATGACAAGATAATTCTTTCCAAACTGGATTTAGTTAACGTGAAACCAGTTAATCCATCGGATATTGAAAAAAAGCTCCCTTTCAGAAATTTCGAATACTTTCGGATGCCAATCAGTCTTAAGAACGCAGGTCAAACCTTTTAACGTTTTATGGACAAAATACCACACGGTTTAAATTTTTATGTTTATTAGGATTACAAGTTCGTCACTACTGAAAATTTTTCAAAGCATTTACGAGACTTAATGCACATTTTACAACGTTTTGAGCAACACCAAATAATTTTAAGCACTTAAAAATGTATTATTGGAAAGAAAGAATTACCCTTTCTTGAGTACTTTGTTACTGAGAATGGTATCTCTCCTTCCCAAAAATGGTTCAGGTGATTTCTGAATTTCCATTATCTAAGACCTTTCGCAAATTACATCGTTATTTGGCTATAATAAAGATTTACCACCATTTCCTAATACAAGCTGCACAGAAACAAGCTTCACTATATATTCTTCCTAAATTAACAAAAAACTCCAATACAATGGACACCTGATACAATCAAAGTATACAATGCATGAAAAAGTATTGTAATTAATGTTTCTTGATTAGCTCATTCAAAAGATGATACGAGCATATCCCTTATGCACAACGTATAGGAAATAACCATTTGCGTGGGCGTGAATTAAAATGTTCATAAAAGACCACAAGCATTTTTTTTTCATCCTAAGCTGACGCCTATTGAACAATAAATATAGTGTCTATGATCGTGAGTTATTTGGAGAGTATTGTATAGTTTTCCATTTTCGTCATTTCTTGGAAGGCAGACAATTACCAACGTATTGCGATCATGAACCATTTACGTTTGCCTTTCGTTAAAAAACAGATAAATTCGCTACCAGTCAAATTAGACACTTGAAATTTTTGCCTGTTTTCTACAGATATCGGATACTTTTCGAGTAATGCCAATGACGTAGCCGATGCTTTCTTTCCTGTTTTTGATGTTAGCTTACCTACCAAAATAGGTTACGAAGGTATTGATACTATGGTACTTACGAAGGTACTATGGCTTGAGGTTATGGCTCGTATTGCAATAGGAGTTCGATGACAATTTTAGGTCTCTCCAAAGAGGTGGCTCAGAATGAAAATTTTAAGAGTTTGAACTTTCCAATCGTAATAAATTTTTGTCTAATATCTCAACTTGTACTATACGACCCTTTGTTCCGGAGAATCTTACAAAAAAGTTTGTTGCTAACATTTATTTTTCGTTACATTCTGGTATAAAGCCCGTTACTAAATTAATAAAGGATAGATTCATCTGGCATTCTCAACATAAATATAGCATATAAGTTACTCAGCACTTCCTCTCCTGTGAGAAAGTAAGATATTACGGCCTTTAAAGTCCACAACTAGATAGTTTCCTTTCACCTCTTCGAGATTTCATCACGATCACTTAGACATAGTAAGGACCTTACTACCCTCTGATGGGTACACATACTGCCTTACTTGTGTAGATAGATATTCTAAGTGACCCGCGGTTTATCGAATATTTGATCACAAAGTAGAAATATATACCTCAACTTTTTTTTTACCCGATAGATTGTTTTCATAATCGGCGTTACAGAGATAGTCACTAAAGGCAGAGGCTAACAATTAAATCTCAGCTGTTCAGGGTACTTGCAATATTCCTAGGCACTGAGAGGATACGAACTACGAGTTACCATCATGCTTCAAATGGGATGGCTGAAAGGTTTTCCCGTCAATTGAAAAATGAATCCTTTTAGGAATGCGATCCTCTCTCAAAAAATATTAAGAAGCTTCTAGGTGAATTCCAGTATGGCGATTACTTGCTTCTTCCTGGAAAACGTTTTCGCTCTTCTAGGGTAAGTCCTACAGTCCCAGGATTTATTCAACAATGAAATAATAGTATGAAAACCTTACAACCCGATCTGGTTAAAACCATTCGGTCAATAAAATTTCATACATCAAGATTTAGTCATCACAAGCCATGTTTCTGTCCGTAAGGGTATAGTACGTAAGACCTCTGTAACAATGCTATGATGGACTCTGTAAAGTTCTATCTCAAAGCGGTATTTTTACACTGGTCATCTATGGATAGCAGCAGACAGAATTGTTAAACAGGATTCATAATGAATGACCAATTTTAACCAGAGTCTGAAATACCCACTCAAGAACGTCTTACAAACAAGACCGGCTCCAAGGAAATTTTTAGGTTCGTATCAGACAAGTCAGCATGATAATAAATGACCATAGTTATCGAGGGGGAATACTGGGGTATCTTGTTATATTACCACCGAGAAATAGCCATCACTTGTGAGGCAGGGATCCGTCTTGTGTAAAGTACTGAATAATAGAAGTCATTCAAGCCCTTTGGAATCAATATATAAAAAACTGTTTTAACCTTAACTTCTGACGGGGATTTCCAATTTATTCTTTTAGCTGCCAGATCGTTCACTGCTTACTTCTGTTTGTTTTGTTTTGTTTGAAATTATATTGTTTTTTTTTCCTGAGATACATTTGTTGAACTTATTAGAACAAAAGGCTGAGAGATTTTTTGAATATAATCATTAACCCTCTTGCAGGTCTACCAAGAGTTCATTTCTAAATCAAATTCAAGACTAATAACTCACGATTTTTGTGAGTTTCAGAAAAGACAAATTGAAATTTACTCTTGAAATTAGCAAACAAATTCCGAATACTGCTATAAAAACGCATACCGATGGTAGCAAAGATAAAAATGATGCCTATGGAAGTGATATCTTCCTATCAGGGCCCCTACTTTCTCTAATACAAAATCAAGATCAAAGATCTAGATTATTACTCCTTTTTCAGAGATAAAATTATTACACTTGAAAATGCACTTAATGTTATTAAAACCAAAACCTTATTCATAGATATTTAGATCTTGTCAGACACACACAATGCCATATCCAGCACCTCAGTAACTAACCTGCAATTTCAATTCTTAAAGCTTTCAAACACCTGTAACAGCAGCGTGAAATAAGTTTGCCCCGTCTAATACAGGATTCTACAATAATGAAATTGCTGATATTTTGGTCAAGTAAGATGCTTCTAATCATCTATCAGGTTCAAGCGATTCTAAGTTATAACTAAGGTATACGAGTACACAAACAAAACACAGATAGTACATTTCACAACCATATAACATTCCATCATTATCCAAAACTAAAGCAAAACAATTAAGGAAAAAGCTACTTATTTAAGGAAATCACAGATAATTAAAATAATAATTACGTGTATCTAAAAAAATATTTAAATAGTTAAACAATCTAAAAGTTAAAATCCTATGACACGGAAATTCAAAACAACTATTAAACAGCCAAACAATTTGAAATAAAACAGAGAGATAGAAAAGAAAAATTTAGAAAAATGGAAATAAAGTAATTAAGACATTGAAATTGAATAATGTGTCTTTATACCCATAATTACTGATCAAACTATCGCATTTCAGTGAATTGCATTATAAAAAATATGGTAACCAACCAAATGTCAACAAATGCAGGCATTCAATCATAGCAGAAAGAAGGTAACCGTAGCAAACATAATCAATTTCAATTCAAAAGATCAATTTACGTTTAAATAATCATCTGAAATATTGTATTACAAATGAAAAACCTTAACTGAATAGAGTAAAATTAATTAAACCAAAAAAATAATCAGAAAATTAAGCAATCTAAAAACATGATGTAATATAAACTATTTACAATCATAAGTCATTATGAATAAATCAATAGCAGAAAGAATTTAAATACCTAATGGAAAAAAAAACTTGAAAAAATTGTAATAAAATAAAGCACATATTAATTTTAAAAACATTTACAAACATAGCAAACATCACACAATTTCAAACCACAACACAACGTACCTTCATACTCCATATAAGAATTCACCACCAAAGTAAAAACTGGTTAATTTATTTAAATAAAACCACATAAGTATATTTATTGATTTGGTTAAGAATATATATATATATATATATATAATCATAAATCAATCTAGTAGATTGGTAATTGATTTTATGTATACGAGTGTCATATTGGACCTGCAGGTTTAGTAGATAACGTGTTTTAGGTAGATAATAATATCACAAATCTTTTAATATTCCTTATTCTTAAAAAAAATTAATAAATGTGTACATTTTACTTTTAATGAATTATTTTAATTTGGCTATAATAATTTTGATTCATTTTGTTTATTCTTTCTAATATTTATTTGGTTTAATTATTTTGTTTTAGGATTTTTGCTTGTATTTTGTTTTTTAGTTATTTGTTAAGATGTAATTACGTTGAGTGGGATGAAATAGATCCATAATACTAGTATAACCACACATTCTTAATCCTAAGCCTGAGACAGCATTTTAAATCACTTTATCTCCACATTTTGAGTTTACTATCTTATCCCCCCTCCCCCACCGAATTCTGCTTCTTAAATTTAAAGGGATGTTTAATTCTATTATGAGCACTGTTGCAATTTAATATTTTTAAATTACTGGTTTTAATTTTTACATATAGTTATATTTTATATAGCTTTAGTTGGGTAATTTATTATTAGATTATACATATGTTTATCATGTATTCTTGTATATATTATTTGTTTTATATTACACTTAAAGCAATTTAAAGACTCTAAATTCTTTATTGACTTAGTTTCTGCTTTAAATTTCTGCTTAACATTTTCATTTTAACTTTATTGTCTTGGTTTTAAAGAATTTTGATATGTCTTTTCAGCAAGTTTACTAACTTGGTAATAATATCTTTTTTAACAATTTCAATTTTATATTTTAAGTTCTGTTTATTTATTTTTGCTTTAGTTATCATTAATTTTTATGTATGTTTGTTTCACAATTCTATTGTACATTATTAATTATGTTTTTCTTTATAAATTGAATTACATTTATGTAAAATATATGTGGATCAGGTGTTTAAGAGCTCTTACCGATGTATATCGAATATTTTATTTTTCAGTACTTATATTTCTCATGTCAGAAGAAAAATAAAATATTTTTTCTTAAATGGATATTAACGATAAATGAGACGCAATCATAATGTTAAGCAATATTTTTCGTCCTGGTCTGCTTCCAAAATGTTTGACTTTTTGATTTATTATCATGTACTTTAGGTTCAAATAATATAAGTATTATAGCTTTTCCACTGAAAGAAACCCACACAAATACTTAAGGACATTTTATATCGAGTTGAATTTTTCATTGCTAGTTCGTATAGGCAAAACACTTAAGTGTATCCTTCAAAATTATTGAATGTCGATAAATGCGTGTTTAAGTATCAAATAATCGAGTTAGATTTGAAATAGTAAACAACTGTTTTCTTTGTACCTTAGCCTTTGTACTTTTATAACAAAAATACGTATGTGAATTTTACAAGGGCGTATTTACATATTTAAATATAATACATATAGAAAAGTTTCACATTGGTATAGCCCTGAAGAAATAAACGATATAAATCGAAAGAACAAGTGCGTAATAAGATTTCCAATAAGTATCATTGAAATTCAGTTCAACAAACGAGTAAAAATGTATTTATTTAGTCTACATCGAAAGTTAGAATCTTTTCCCTCCCTTCCAATAATTGCGAAGCTTTTTGTCGTAGAGGTGCCAGCGATATCTAAGTCTAAAGAAACCTTTCCGAATGTATTCTGATTAGAACATAATTACTCCGTTCTCTAGTGGCCATGAAGCTTATGGTGTTTGATAAGAATTATAATATAATGTAAATATCCAAATTAAGTGTTATTTAATCGAAATAAAGTCATAAAATTTTATTTAAAAATTGTTCGAAAAATATATATTAATTACTTTTTAAGACATTAGGTAAATAAATTATATAGAGATGACCACCTAAGTTAATTAACACTAATAAATATAGTTTGGTTTATTAGCCATTATAAATATGTTGTGCATTTTCATCAACACTGCACATCTTCCCTATGCTAGATTTTTGATGATGCTTTGATAAAGGAAGAATCTTTTTTTCTTATTATTCAAACTATATAAGCTGAATTAAAATTATTTTAACTGTAAATAAAAGAAGGTACTAAATTTTATGCTCCTCAGTAGTTTATCTTTTTAGTAGTATTTATAGTATATACAATCCAGATATACCAGCGTTATCTTTCTTTTCTTCTAAGGGGCTTACTATCTTCGATAAACACTTGTAAGGAACTCCCGGTAAACCTTAGTAATCTTAACTTATATTTTATATTTAAGTTCTTTTTATCCTTTTAATATACATTTTCCTTCCTTCACCTTACGTTTAGATCACACATTTTATGTAAGAATTATTTACATGATTAATTTGGGTGATTGCTAATAAATTAGCAAGTGCATAATGAAGCAGGATCAAATAAGGTCCTGAGGCTAATAAAAACAATCAACGAAACAACGTAAATTTTATTATCAACATTCCTGCCATTTTGCTTATTTCTAACGAAGTTATTTTTCAATTATGTATTTTTTTACAATTTAAAAGTTTTACAGACATAATTATCTGATTATTCATGATCAAAATGAGGGAGAGTAACACGTTGCATTCTTAGTATGTATCAAAAGTTTTAAAATTTATAAAACTAATGTGGGCTTCTTTAACAACCTGTCAGCTTACATGGAGTTTTAAAAATTTTTAGTTACTTTTCAGCTTTATGAATATCGAGAATATAATTGATTATATATATACTATATAGAACAATTTTTCAAGAAGGTAAGAATACATTGAAAGAGATAACTAAATTTTATTTTTTTAAAATTATTTTTTATAGTGTGAGTTTTCTGTAAAGGTTTCTGATGCGCATATTCTTTTAATTAACCTATGAGGTTTATTCACTGCCTTATGAAATAATAATCCCTTAATTAACCTATAGGGCTTCTTCACTCGCCTTCTGAAATAACCGTAATATGTGCATGTCGCCATTACTATATAAGAAGTGTAGTGAATAGGATATAAGACACATGGGAATAGGGGAGATTCATAGGAACACTAAATTGGTTCGCAGTGAGAGGCGATGTTTTAAACGCGTATACCTGAGTCTGATCACGGCCCTAGAAGTTGACTTGAATCGAATACAGTAATTTGAAGTTGACTGTTTAGAATTACCCAGATAATTATAACTCATCATAATATTTTGTTAAGTATGGGATTAGTTAACTACTTCGCCTTATTAATTTATTTTAATATTGCTTATTCAAAGTGTGAATAAAGTGGTTAAAGATTTTTTTTGTCTGATTATTATTACGTCAATATATCTCTTAATTATAACGACGACAATTCATCACAATGCGTTTAACAATCGGTCGTTTTAGAATTGGTTTCAGCTTATGGAGGTTCTCACAAAGTTCAAGATGAAATACCTGGACTATACTATTCAAGGCAATTTCTTGTTTCACTGTAAATTAATTCACAAAGCAAATTTGAATAAAGGATGTATTTTATTGAAAATATATAATTAGGTATTTTGCTTTTCATAATTTTCTTTGAGACTATCCTGATTTTGTAAGTTAGTATTGGAAAGTGCACTAAATTTTAAATTTAAATTAATTAATAACGAATTCTTTCTCGTTAAATGAATAATTATGCATCATTTATGCCATTACAATTGTTTTACAATTTTGATTAAAAATCTAAATGAATCTATAATATTCATTTTACAAAAAAAAAAAAAAAAAAAAAAAAAAAAATTTTTAAAAAAAAAAAAAAATTTTATATTTAATAAAAAAAAAAAAAAAATTTAAAAAAAAATTTTTAAAAAAAAAAAAAAAAAAAAAAAAAATACTGTTTTAACAAGCGAAAAAATGTGTATTTATATAAAAACTTCAGCTGAAGTTAAACACGTCGTTATGAAAGGTAAATAGAATGATATGACATTTTTCAAATGAGAATAACTTATTATTTTATAATTCCACCTAAAAAGACCGTAGAGTAAAATTCGATGAAAATTTTTATATATGAGTTTATAAGAAGTATGATTTATTCTAAATTTCAGACTATTTGTATTTATTTTACATTTATGCATCTCTATAAAATAGGGAAGGTTCTTTTCCTGCAAAATGATGGGCAAATAATAAAATGCATTATTGTTCAAAAACACATGCTAAATGAATGACGAATGGAGAAATATTGACAGAATTGTTTTCCGCAGTGACATTCATTCCTTCAACTGCAAACAATCCATTCCCTCTAGAGTCTTTGAATGTTCTGTCGATTAAAAATGGGTGTACCTGAAAGATAAAACAATCAAATAAAAGTTGAAGAGCATTTTAAATGCCTTGTATGGAGTATCGATCAAGAAACTTTGAATTTTATTCATACCATTTTCTAAAAATAGTGCATTTTAACAATCCTTAGAAACAAGAACTTTTGATAGTAACTGGTTTATGCTTTTATAACTAGCTTTACGATCAAAGTATTATAACTGAAATAAACTTTCTCTTTAAAGAGGAAAATATATTCATAGTTTCGATTAAACGATAGATACGGCGTCTCATGTGGATAAAGTCGATCTTAAAACTCAACCTGAAAATGCAAATTTGATGGATATTCATGTTAAAGGAATAGATTATGTATCTAAATAAACTATTTTTCCTACTGAAATTTTATAAGAATTGTACTTCTATTACTTAGTTTTTCCAATTTCATGTAAAGGAGGGAAAATCCTACATACTGAAAGAAAATACTTTCGATTCATTAATTTTATAAATTTTACATAATATTTGAAATTTTGAGCTATTATACATTTTTATTTTACAAATCCTACATGCATCTTACACATTCTTTAGCAATAAGGCTTCTTTGTTAGTCTAAATGTATCCCTCTAAAGATAAATATTAAATATGCAATACAAAGTTAGCATGGAATATGAATTTATTTTTGAAAAGAAAGGTTGATGAAAGTCTTAAATTTGTATTTCTCTAATTTTAAAAAGAAGATAACTGTTTATGATGTATTTAAAACACTAATTTGGACAAGACAAATAGCTTTGAAAAAACCTACGAATGATTAACTTTCAACTATTTGCTCTCTATTAAATGAATTTAATATAGTTGTTTAATTAAATTATTTATTTTAAATTATATCTGTCTTGAGTATAATATTTCTAGCTAATATGGTTTTCCATTTATCGCAATTTCGATATACGTTATCCTAGATACATATGAAATTAACTGAATTGATTGATTGTTGTTATTGACGTCGCACTAAAAGCAACTTGATGGTTATTGGCGACATACCTCGAAATTTTAAATCTGAAATAAAAGGAAACCTCTTATTCAAATAAACTTTGGTTTTAATCTTGAATAAGGCTATAGTGAATTTTTAAATTAGTAAAAGAGAAATTTCTGAGCTGCTATTTAATTAAGGTTTCCTCAACTTGCTGATTTATCAACAAATTAACTTTCACTTAAAAAATAAGTAAACCGTTTGCATACTTTCTCTAAGCACATTTAAATTTTTAAATTCACCCTAAAAGTTCATTCCCACTTGTTATTGCTTTAAGATATCCGACTTTTGAAAAAGGCTTACATTTTCGTATTTGCATATCAGTTTGTTTTGCATATCTTAAAAACAAAATTCTTTTATTTATAAGTTTTTGGCTAGCACTAGTATTGGACTTTATTTAAGTTCTTTTTTAATGTTTTCCTCCATTTCTTTTACTCAAAATCTTTGTATTCCACAATTTTTTTGTATTCAGAATAAAACAACTTTTTTTTTCTGGAGTTAATAGTATAAAACAGTTTCAAATACAGTTTCTTTTCAAATTTTTTTTTTGAAGATGATAAATTTCCAGACAATTTTTTTTTTAATTCTATTCATTCTTAAATACACACACATAAACTATTGCTCCTGGATACCTTGGAAAAAGTATAAAAGTTTTGTCGTCTTGTACGAGAGTTGGCATGCTAACAAGATACGAAGTAAATGGCAAAAGTTTTGAATATAGAATGAATCTATTTTGTTGTTGTTTTTATGTCTATTAAATTCTCTTAGAATAAAAATGTCCTTATCAATTGAGATATAGAGAACTACATCATATGCATAAAATACAGTTAGTTTAGTAGGAAATAAACATTTTTACAAAATTTGGTGTAATATATTTAATTGCTTCCTCATTAATTTGCTTTAAATTTAAAAATACTGTTACTTAATACACGACTAAATATTATTCTTCAAATTAAATTAATTTAATATTTGTTTGTGAACATTGAGATAAATGTTACTTCTAAATAAATATATTTCAATGGCTCATGAAAACATCTGCATGTGTATGAAATTGGTCAAATCATTAGAGACTTAAAAGAAACAATCCTTTTTCCCGGATTCATTTGATAGTTTTGATAGATAAAAATGTTGAAAGACATTTTTTGAAGTCAATCATTAACCCTCTAGAAGGCTTGCCAAAAGTTTATTCTCAAACCAAACTCACGATAGAAACTAATAAAAATCATTACCTACCTGTGTATCTAGATCAACTTGCTCTTGAAATCATCAATCAAAAACCTAATTCTGCAATATATATTTATACCGATGGCAGCAGAGAAGAAAGCATTGCCTATGGCAGTGGTGTCTTTCGTTATTAAGGCCCTACTTTCTCTAATAAACTCAAGATTAAGAATCCTGTGCTTTTCTTAGGTTTCAGATCAGAGTATATTGCTATTGAAGAGGTATGTAATGAAATTAAGATTGAAACCTAATTCGTCGAAATTTGGATGCTGTCAGACAGCTGCAATGCCCTCCAGCATCTGAGGAACTAGAATGAGGTTGGCAATAGAGCTAGTATTTCTATTTTTGAAATAATTAAACATCTCTCGCAGCAACATGAATTCTTAAGTCCAAAAAGTCTTATTTGAGATCAATAAATGTCACTTTCCTTGAAACCTATTCGACAATAAATATATCAATCCAACAATTAGTGAAGACCCATTCGACTCACGAATGATATAACGGGCTAAATCCTGGTAATTCCCTTACATAAGAGGAACCGCCATTTGTAGAATAGCAAGTAAGCACATTAGAAATCTTACTTTTTACAAGGGGCAGAAACCATATCCTAATTACCCCGACTTTAAAGTTTTCCAGAACTCTTTCAACCATCTATTAAACTGTATTGAACTAGGCAGAGGGAATATAATTACTTCTCATATTCTCGTATATGGTTTCTTAATGAATTTTGGTCTAGTGAACATGGCCTTGTGTTTTGGCCTTCGAACTGAACATGTGAAATAAGTCACAACAACATAAATTAGTACAAACTAATGTAAATTAGCATGAAATGATAATGTGATTTTCAGATTTATTAAATATAAAATTCAAGTGATTTTTAAGAAGAAAGGATGAAATCTAAAAGAAAACTAATTTTATTATTTTCAGTTTGATTTTCTATTTAGGATAAATACACAAATTATTTACATAAGTGAAATTTTTAGATCAATACCAGTATTTAGAATTTTTAATATCCAAAGTACCTCAAACAACGAATATTTCAATCATCAGATGCTTTTCTTTATTTAAATAATTTTGAATAAAATATTTATATACTCGAAACTTTTAATTTACTTTGTATACGTGTTCACATACTGTATTTAAACTCAAATTTTTATTTATTTCAGTACGAGTGTTTCTGATGGGCAACCGGACCCAGACTGAATCAAATTATTAATAAATAATTATATACGCAAATAAATATTTAAATATTTTGCATAAGTGACATTTTTAGATCAATATCAGTATTTAGAGTTTTAAATATTTAAAGCACCAAATAGCTAATAATGGAATCATATAAAATGTTTTCCTTTTTTAAATAATTTTATATAAATTTATTTATTTACTTGAAACTTTTAATTTGCTTTGTATACATGTCCATATAATGCATTTAAGTTTAGATTTCTATTTATTTCAGCATGAGTGCTTCTGGCGGGCAACCGGACCCAGACTCAATCAAAATGTTTGTTGGTCAAATACCAAGACACTGGAATGAAAGCGATTTGACGAAAATATTTGAAGAATTCGGTCCGGTATACCAAATAAGCGTTTTAAGGGACAAAGTGACGCAACAGAGTAAAGGTAAGCGTTTTAAGTAAACACTCACCAGAATGGCTTTTCAGTACATTAGAATTTATTCAATTTAAATAAATTATAAAGATATAGAATAAAATATATGTTTTAAAATAACAAGCTTATCAAAATGAATATATTTTATTACAGTTTATTTTCTTTAAAATTTCACGAGAATTATAATACTTATTTCTATATCAAGATTATTTTATGAAATATTTTTACATGAGACTGTCAACAGCACAATGTCCTGTAAATTACCTCAAAGCTAAAAACTTAGCAAAAGTGTACTTTTCATAGTATTCATAAAGAGACAATAAAACGAACACAATAAAAAATGGCAATATTTATTTATCTTTAATTTAAAATATTTTAAATACAGTATAAATAATTTTAAAATAACACTAAAGTATTAAACATGCATAATATATACATACATATATATATAATATGGGTTAGGTTTTATTAATAATGACATCTCTCTCTGATATAATTACTGTCATGCATTACTTTCCTTAAATATCAAACATTTTTACATTAACATTCAGAAAAGAAATGTGGCTTAAAATATTTTTAGTATACAAGTAAACTTTTTTTTTTTATAAAATAATAGTATTTTTAATGTTATAATTTTTACAAAGAAGGCCAAAAAATAATTTTTTAGAAAACTTTATAAAAAAAACCTTAAAAGAAGACTAAATCATAATATGAATAATAGAAACATTACAATTTCTGCTAAAAGTACTAAATCATTTGTTTACATTCAAAACGTGCTATGAAACTATTTTTGATGTTAGTTGATTTCTAGTTGTTTAATATCATAAAGCCTCATGCGTGGCTAGGCTGAATAAGAATGATTAACGCCACATTCATATTCGATTGGGCTTCATAAGTGAAAAAGTACCAGTTACTATATATTTACTAATTAATTCCAACGTTAATTATATATATATATATATATATATATATATATATATATATATATATATATATATTATGCAAATACAAATAACTATTTACTTGAATTTAAAACCAGCCTTCAAAATTATTTATAGTGTATATAGAAACATTTCATCTTTCAATCATTACTGCTCAATAAATCATAATTGAATCTTCTAGTCACGTTTTGGTAAAGTATATCATAAGGTTTTCTTAACATTCGTCTCTTATAATCTATTAAAATTATTCATTAACATTTTAAGGAAAAATTTAAAAAAATAACAGCAATTTTACTAAATATAGTATAAAATTTCAGTTTATACATTACATAATGATCTATGTAATATATAAACATTGCTATAAATATACTATTGCTTTATTTCTGAAATATGAAACACGTAAATGTAGTAACAAAAAAAAAAACGAGTTTAAATAAATTCAATTTAACTTTTAGGAAACAACTAATATGATTTTTTTCCTTATGCTTTATGTAGAATTATATTTATTTTCCAATCTGCAAGGTATAACTATTAAATAACGAAACTGACACAAGAGAAGTATGCATGCGCCAAACGCCAGTGACCGACAGCTCTTTAGCGTAATGCCTTTTCTGTCGAATGCAGTGCCTCTCGTTTCTGTAAACAAATCCGTATACACGTAGCCTTCATTCGCATTAGAGTTATTTTTTTTTGTTTCACCGGAAAAATAATAAGTGAGCAACCAATGCTTGTGAAATTTCACTTGAAACTTGGAAAGACCGCTACTGAAACTTATAATTTATTGAAAAAGTGTATGACAATAAATGTTTATCGTGTAAACGTGTATTTGAGTGGTTTCAGGGTTTTTGAGATGGCCGAGAAGACGTTGAGGATGATTCACTCCCGGATCGTGCTTCCAAACCAAAAACGATTGTCAGTATAAAAAATAGATAGTCTGGTTTGATCAGACCATCAGTTAAGTATTAGGGCGATTGGTGAGACTGTAGGAATTGGCAAAGAAACTATACGGAAAATTTTTACACCAAGACATTAATTGTCTGTCAAGAGGTTTCGAGCCAAGTACCGCATTCCAGTGTTAGACCTGAGTCAAGCGACTTCTATCTTTTTCCTAAAGTTAAATCTGTATTAAAATAAACAAGATTTGAGTCGTTGTAGCTGTGAAAGAGAAAGCGATATGAGTGTTGAAGAAGACTTCCAGCACTGTTTGAAACAATGGAAGATTCTCATGGAACAATGTAGGGATAGAAGAAGGATGCATATTGAAGGTGATAATAAATAAATATGCATGACATGAAAATAAAATGTCTTACAGCGTCAGTCTCTTTATTTAATGGGCACACCTTGTATATCATCGCTTGACTACTCACTGAGCAAATGTCTCTCTACAAACAGCTGACTTACTGATTTTTAATACCACAAGTAAAGAAAGCATATGTAAAGAATTAAAAATTAGTAAAGCATTTTCTTCACTTAGTTTTGGATAAACTTCTGATAGTTTATTGATAATATTGAAGTAATGAAGTAACAAAGGTAACAAATGAAGGCATTACCATCGAGTATGATATTATGTTTCCCACTTGAATCGCTTAAATCCGTATGAGTGTATTTTGCGTTGAGATAACTGAAATAGTAAACAGTTTAAAGTGCGTAATTTTTTCATTGATACTGATATTATATGAAGGAAGTATTATTATTTATATGGTTCGCAACAAATTATGATTTTACTTTAGTAATTTATTATTAATGTTAGATTTTTCCTAATTAGTGAGATAAAGAAAAATACAAGATTCAGGGTTATTTTTCCATACATTTGTTCCAGTTCAATATATATATTTCCAAAATATCATTTCTAATCTATAACCTGCGAATAAAAAACGCATTAATTTCATAATAAATTTTTGACATCATATGCTTCTGAACTATTCTATTGTATAATATGATATTAACGCCTTTTGATTATTTTTGAAGTATTAAATGCTTTAATTTTTAAGGTAAAACACAAAAGTAACCTAGTAACAGCGTGTGTAACCTAATAAAATGTTTATATTAATCCTATATTTCTAACAAAATGCTGTCAGGATTTTTGAAGTACATCTATGTTTTAAATTTTAGTTATATCTTAGGATATGTTATGATTTACACAATAATTCGCTCCTGATTTGTTTTATAATCTTCTAATAATTTAATTATATTTCTACAAGCAATATACTAAAGATCCAGAAGGTTAGAGAATCGTAAATGTGTAAATCTTATGTCCTTCTGAGCACTTTTATATTATCATATCTATTTCAAAATTGATAGAGAGTTGAATTTTCATATACACAACTAGACATGCATCAAAATAAGAATTAATATTTTATTAGAAACAAGTGCTGCTGAGTTTATCTTTTAGAGGTTATCGATATCTGATTTACGTTGTACTATATTAATTGTGGTTGTAGTTAATTATATTGTTCCTGTTTTGTCATAATTTCAATAATGAATACTTAGGGCATAATATGAGAACTCAATTAATATATTCATTTTTCAGTAACTTCACCAATAACTTCAGTAACAGCTTTTACCAATATTAACTACTATCGAATTGTTAGACATTTAGTGCTTCTCTTCACGTTTCTCAACATAATGTTTTCAAAATGTAAGCCTTTAAATTGTCGTTATATTAAGGTTTCCTCAGATTTATTAAGAGTAATACAAAATTTAATTTTTTGTCAGTACAAATATATGTTAGGGAATATACACTAAAATTTACTTCTAATAAATATATGTTGTCTAAGATTTTTTATTTCTGGTGAAATATATTGTATCATACTTGAATACAATTTAAAGAAATAAAATAAATAAATAGTTATAGAACTAGAAAATTAGATATTCAGTTTTCATGAGCAATATATTTAACTTGAATCACTTAATGTTCGTTGGTATACAGACTTATTATAAAACACCTTTGCAAATAAAATGCTGCTTTACTTTAAATAAATCCATAGAATAAAAAGTAACAGCTTAAAGCCCTTAATGACAATTGAAGAATGAATCATGCTTATAAAATAATGTTTTTTTTCTTATCAAAAATGATTCAGAATGAAGAAAAATCTAAATGTTATAACGTCAATCGTACATTTTAACATTTGGAACATGAGTACGTATAATAAATCCCTGTAAAGATTGGTAAGAATATTGTCAAATTCAGCCTACAATAGTCATATATGTATATAAACTGATGTAATATTTGAGAAAGATAAAACACAGAAAGAGACGCAGAGCAATAAAGCTTACAAATAGGATATATGTTTCTGCTGAATAATCCGATCAAAAATATCTTTTCCAAGTAGAGGACTTGGAAGACAACCGTTTCATGCATAAATCGATTACAATCTGCACGATAGGAAATAGAATAAGTTAAGATGCGACCTTGTTTGAAGAAGGAAATCTTTCCATATAAGAAGTGAATGTAGAAACTTTCTGAGTGGGAAATAATTCAGATGGAAATTTCATGTAAGCACACACAGAAAGAGGTAGTCAATTCAATGATTTTAAATAAAACAATTTCGATGGATTTCTGTTGACGGATTATCTGACAGAAGGATTATCAAGAATAGAACAATTTTCATAGGAATATATTGCAAGAAATATTTTCAACTCTCTATTCCTACTATACATGGATATATATATATATATATATATATATATATATATATATATATATAT
>BMAW01085206.1:264004-276875 GCA_019974015.1 Nephila pilipes | reverse complement strand
ATAAACGAAGACAACATATTTTATCAGTTTTCCAGTAATTCCTTTTAAATGTTTATTAAAAATATTTCAATGTGTTTGAGACAGACATCCATAGAATTTGATTTTCAAAAATATTTCATTAGCAATTGAAGGAGTTTGTTTTATATAATTTATAAATTGTTGGGTCCTGGAATCACTTCTTTATATCTAATCGCTTTCAGTTTTTAAATTACGTAAATTAATAGATTTTATAACCATTTATTACCATGCTCTATTTTCTGATTTTACGGCTCTAGCTATACACTTTATATTAAATTTTTCATATTTGTTTTTAAAATTATATTTAATGGTTTTGGGTTGTACGTTAAATATAACACTTGGTGATTTTAGCTATAACATATTATTCAAATATCTAAATTTCTGCTTGTCGGGTCCTTAGGCTTAATGTTATATTTTTCTATATTCTTTATATTCATTTGAATAATTTACGGTTTCCTTTCATTTTAAATACATTTAAAATAAGGTCTTGTAGTTTAATAATTTATTTTGTTCATTTTAATTTACATACAGTCATATATTGTATCCTCAACAAACATTGGCATATTATTATATATTATTATTATTGTTATTATTATTGCTTATTACATATTATTATTACACATACACATATTAATAATAGTCAATACACAGTTGGCTACAGGTACATTATTGGCTTATTATTATTGGTTGATATACACATATTGGTTATTATTATTATTATTATTACGAATATTATTATTATTATTATTATTATTATTGGCGATTATTATATATTATTATTACGGCTGTTATTGGCTGGCCACATATTATTATTGTTATTGAAGGCGTATACATTATTATTGCCAATATTGGTTATTATTATTATATATATTATTGTTAATATTATTATTATTATTATTAATATTATTACACATATTACGCCATTGTTAATATCAACAACATTGGCCACATACATATTGTCACCATTGCCAATACACACACAGCCATTAATAATATTACGCACACATTATTATTAATATTGCTTACGCATATGTTATTATTATTAATAATACACACACATTAATATTATTGTTATTGCCATTATTATTATTATTGGTTGGCTGGCTGGCTGGCCATTATTGGTCATCAACACACATTGGCTGGCTATTACGCCGCCGCTGGTACAAGGCTGCCATTGTTGTTGTTATTACACATTACCACACACATACATGGATATATATATATACATATATATATATACATATATATATATACATATATACACACATTCTTCTTCATTTCAATTATAATTTAAATAAATATATTCACCTTTAATAATTTATCGCTTTTAATCTTTAATTACATTTTAGTTTATATACATGTTCACCTCATTTTCTAAATGGAAACTGGCATTTTTGTATGCCCTCCGATATCGTCTGGCTACGATCGAATAAAAACGGTACTGTAAGAAGATTTCAACATATAAACTTTGCAAAATGATAAGAAAAATAACTTATTGAGGACTTTAAAAATAACTTACTTAAAAATACGATTCAATCCTAAGTATTATACTACACGTGAAAATACTAGAACTGGACGTGCTATATATTTTCTACAAAAAGTTTAAAAACTGAATTGAAATTGTGTGGAGTGTATAATAGTGCATTTAGTTATCACAAAGCTTTATATGGAAGATTCAAAAATATATTAATTTATTTAAAAACCTAATTTTTAAACCACCTGAGAAGTTAAATCTGTTTCTTTGCAAAACTTTGGATGAAGCATTTTAAAGAGAAAGGGCATGAAGTTATTAAATTTGCTTTACATATTTCATGAGACATTCTTATGAATTCTTCTAGAAAAATGCATACCATTTTGAATCATCTATAACTATGCTGTAGAAGGTGAACAAAAAATAAATAATTATTTTTATTTAAAATGCAAAAAGGTAAACTTCTATTTATTTTAAATTGATCAGTAATAATTATCTTTCAGAATTTAGATGAAAATGCGAATTTGAATGTGAAACATTGCAATAAGAAAACTAATTTAAGTTTGAATTCTTCATCATGTATGTTAAATTCGCATAAGCTGTAATGGTGATTCGGAATATTTTTCCTACGTAAAGAAATGCAAAAAAATATATAAGTAAATAAACTAATTACTCTTGATTTATGAATTCAATTGTTTTAAAATTAAAAAAAAAGGAATTTCCTTCCTTTTTTTAGCATGTTTGCCTAAGCAACTTCGGGAAATGAATGGTAAGCTCGCTGGAAGAGGTAGATCTGATAAAAGAAAAACAAAATCCTAATTAAATCGATTAATGAAAGAAATAGTGAGACTCATAATACACGTTGTTTGATTTCATGAGAAAAGTTAATCCTGCTTAATGATAACAATTATGTTAATTTTTTCTACACAATCATTTATGAAAAAGGCTATGCAAACTATTTTGTTTCATTTTTCTCAATTTTAAAAGAATTTGACTTTTGTGTAAAATATTTCTGTTTGCATTTTGAGTTGTGATTATGCTTTCGTTATTTTTTATTAATATCGGAATATTTTGCCCCCGGTTACACCGTGAATGCTGATTTCACATGTAACTCAATATTTTGAATGTATATTGCGATATATTTTTGTTCTTATAAACAAGTACGTATATTTAGTATATAATATAAGATTGAAAATAAAATATTTTAAAAAAAATTAGATTTATTTAAATATATCTTTTGGATTATGTTATGTCATATTAAAAAAAAACAGTAATCAAAGAATACTTATATCCTCAGAACTTAAAGCTACATAAATTTCACAAGAGAGAACAGGTTAATTGGAATATTTCGTTTCATGATTGCATTAAAAGGAGAAATAGAAAAGTAAGCTTATGTGTTACAAATTACTCACGTGAATGTTTACTTAAATGCTTTATAAGTAAATGGATTAGAATTACATTACACTGCCCATACTATTTTATTCGCCAATTAGTCATTGTACATTTTTCTTTACATCATCTTGAAAAAGTTATATATATATATATATATCTTGACTAGAAAATGAAATATTAGTCATCTGAGTAAATTAAAGTTAAGAAAAAATTTATTTTTCAACCAAAAACTTTCCATCTACATTTAAACAAAATGTTATTGCATAATAGAATTTAAAGTTAATAAAACAAACACTGTTAAATATCTCTCATTTAAAAATATGCAAAGCTAGGTTAAGTACACACAATGAGCATTCAATTTCTTAAAGTAAAAATAAAACTGTTTATTTGTATGCGGTCTTATAAAAATATTTAATAAAACTACTTATATTTTTATCCTGCATACAGTTTTCTATGTTTTCTTACATCTATTAGATTTGCTTTTTAAAGTATTAAAATTCGATGCACATCCACATAATCCGAAACTTTTCATTTCTTTCTTTTAAAATCAATAACCATGTTTCAAATTAATAACCTTACCTATCACTTTTAAATTTTATTGTTTCTTATACCATGAATTTTTCTGTTTAGTTAACAATAACATAAATCACCCCAAGGTGGATAAGTCAGAAAATATTACGTTCCACTCCCAATATTTTCATTTCTAATTAATTGCTGTCCTAAGCAATACGACAGTTTATATTTTAGAAAAACCATTCTACTTTTCTTTGTTTACATAACGTGTATTTAAGGTGTATGTCAGGCAATTATTTTCCTCTAGTTGTAAGCACTTTTGTTTCAGGAAATATTTTAGGAGAGGATGTTTGTATCTTGGTGATGAAAAATTATACTAACGTCAACAAATAATTCAAAAACAAATGAGTTTTTGTACACATACCATTTCCCATTTTCTATTTCAATGGAAAATGGTTTAGGAAAATTTCCGTATATCTCAATATTAAAATAAATTCTTCAACGTACAGATAAAAAAATCCGTGGGGTTTTAATGGAAAAACGTAGGTTTGCGATAAGCTCTAGCAAATTAATTACTTGTGGTTGTAAGTGAAGCACTGTGTTTACAAAAGAACTTAATTGAGTTTTTCTTGCTTTAGCTCTGCAGATAGTTTAACTTCTTTCGAAGAATGTTTAATCATCATTGCTTCAAAAAATTTTCTTGTTTCTCATTTGCTTAATCCTTCCCTCTGTCGATTGGAAAGCATGCCTATATCTTAGAAATGCCATTTTTCAAAAGTATACGAATTAATAATTGAAATGGATTTTGAAGTTTGTAAATAATGTTGACGAATTTTTCTAATTTATTCATTTTAAATTACTTTTTCTTTATTTTTTAAGACCTATTGTATTGTATAGGACGTTACATACAGTAACTATTTACTCTTTTTAAATGTATTCTGCTTCTTTTTTTGGCTTATGCATTACATAGAAACGGTTTTAGGATACTAAGACTATTTACTTGTAATATAAACGTTAAACTATTTAAAAGTTGTTGAGAATTAAAAATGTTTATGAATGATTTCAGAAAATTTTTCAATTGAGCCATTTAAATTACTTGATCTTTAAAGTTTCCAAAATATGATTTTATTGCACATAGATAAGAATAAAACTTTACAAATAGAATATATATATTAATAAATATTGATAAATTCCTTATAAATATAAATAAATATTTACATCTTGTATACAGCTATGAATAAATCACCACAAATTACTTACATATCATGAATTTTATTGTATACAAATATGAATGAATATGAACATTTGTTAGTAAATGTAACGCTTTTCGTAGGTATATATGCATAATTAAATATAGTTTCATTCATAAAAGCAGTTCTTATTTTCAACCAAAGTTGAAGATAAGAACTTCTTAAGAAGATGAGAAACTTCTTAAGTATCCTTTTGTTACGTTTTATGAATTTTGGGACACCTGGATTACATATTTGAAGTAATGATAAAAAGAAAATGAATGATTTATCTAATATTTATATTAAGTTTCAGACATATAATGCAATAATTTACGAATTGGAAGCGGTTCTTTATAAAATGTATTTAATGATAATTTTTATTTTTGGAGTATTAATATATTTATAAGCCTAAATTACCAAAAAATGATATCTAAATGTAAATATACATTGTTTTATACTTGTAATGGCTTTGTCTCCCACAATGATGCATTTTTCTACAGACATTGTGTTCAGTCGTCTCTACATGTGGCTCTGTTAAATTATCTATATGCAACGAGAGTGAACTGTAAGTGAGAAGAAAAAAATATGTCCAGATAAATAAAGTCTCTATGATTTGGGCTAAACCTAACTAATTTCTTTACGCTGAAACTAGAGTAAAATAAGACTCTGGGCTTTCAGAATTAGAATGAGGTATTCTACTTTGTCTAATCGATAAATTATTCAATTATTAGATTTTTAAATCCATAAAAGAATATGGAATATATTGCATAAAGACATCAAATAAAATTCCTTTTATAATCTTCTAATATTGAAAACAATATATCTTCATATGGATAATCTTAACTTTGAGACTTTAGTTACAATAATTTTATCTCCTTGAGATTTTAATTAATATGACTCTAACTTTTTCAAATAACACCATACTACGCCTGTCATTTAAATGAGATATTGAAAATATGTAGAAAACACGTCTTAATGCTGAAAAAAAAAACATTCTAGTCTCTGGAATGGAAATATTACTTATGCCAAGATACAAGCAGATGTAATAAAAATGAAAAAGATCTTACAATAGAAGGTGTAATGTAAACTTTTCTGAATTATAACAATTGCAAAGATATATCTGAGAGGCTAAAATTTACGGATTCATTTATGATGTATATTTTCCTTTTTTATATTAAAACTACTTGTGTTTTAACAAGTAATTTTAAGGAAGAGAGTGAAATTTTAATATGATTTAGTAAAATGTTTTGCATAATTTTCACATCTTGAAATCTATTTAAATTTAAAAGTAAATGACTTATTTTTAAGGCGTATTAAAGAAACTTTTCTTTTTTTTCTTACCTATTGGTTAGGGAATTTTCAGTTTTTTTACATTACTGCTGCATGAGCAATTATGTATTAGAAACAGTTCTATTTCAGTTTATGATAAGATGTTAACGATTATATAACCCTCTTTTTGTCTCAAAAGAAATCCACTTGTTTAAGGATGTGCAAGGATATATATAAGGGAATTTCCATCAACTAACTGGTCTATAAATACAATTAATACCAGAAAAATAAACGTTTCAATTACTGGAATGATATATATATATATGAGGTATATATATATGCACATGATGCGGCAAAAAAACTCGGACTAAGTGCATCTTAGAATAGAAGTTAACTAATTTCTGTTTTAATTTGTGTGGATTTCATTTTGTCTACCACTTTAATTATAAGATATTTTATAATATATCCCTTAGTTTACGTATTGTTCTTTGGTGTTTTTATAATGTCAAGTGATAGATCTGCTATTTTAGAGTTGTTTAAGCGCCGAAAACGACTGTGTGAAATCGCTCGTTTGCTTAATCTGCCTTGGCAAACAGTGTCTGATGCAATCTGCCATTTCAAATAGCTTAGCAATGATGGTCGACGTCCAGGAAGCGGATGGAAACGTACAGTGAACATTTCCAAGAATCGTAAGGGCATCAAAAAGCGAGTTCAAGGAAAACCGAGGTGAAGAACCGAGTGTGACATGTACCTTCATGCCAATTGAAGAACCGAGTGTGACACGTACCTTCGTGCCAATTTTCCGTAACAATCGCACTTTTACTTCTTGGTGCGAAAATTTTTATGGCACTGAGTGTAAATTTATAAATTTTCAACTTAATATTCACACACACATATTTATGCACTTAAATTTAGTCACATATATTTCATTCATTCTCACTGCTTTTTTTTATTATTTATAGTACTATCCTTATATTATCTATTTGAATCCTTTTTGAATTCCAATTCAGTGAATAACATTTCTAACTATAACATTAGAAGGTAAAATTTGCAAAAAAAAAAAAAAAAAAAAAAAAAAAAAAAAAAAAGAAATAAGTCTTGATATGAATTCAGCTTGAAAAAAGTTAAAGCTTTCTTAGATTTGAAAGTATTTCAGAAAATAGTGAAGGTTCCTAACGATATACTTTTGTATACCGTGCAATCAGTCTTGAGTGGCAGCGGTAGCCTAGTGGTCATGGTATCGGATTCGTGGTCGTCGGTTTTCGTTCAGTCGCGGGTTCGATCCTTGCCTTCCAAAGACCCACCGTGTAGCCGGGCCTGTTGCACGTTAAATCTGTGGAGGCCCAAAATCTTCCCGTTGGCGTGGTGTGGAAGTTAGGAGCGGTCTACCAGCTCAGGTGTCGTCCTCGTCTCTTGACCGAGGTTTAAAATTGGTCCGTCCGTTGCCAAAACCTCTTGTTGCTTCTTGTGCGTCGTTAATGAAAACTAAACTAAGTTTAAAAAAAAACTAGCAATCAAGCTTGATAAAAAAATGTTAAAATGAATAATTTAATATATTTTATCGTCATTCATTTAACCCCTACTTTCACCAATGAATAATTTGTATCTTAAGAAATATTTTGAAAAATTATTAAAAGAATTTACTTTTAAAAATATTTAGAATTTTCTTGTGTAAAATAAATAAATTTATAAATATTCAACACATTTGAAGGAATATTTAAGTCTGTCATCCAAGGAGAAAAAAAATCTTTTCTTAAGTTCTCGCATATGATATTAGCACCTCAAAACACTCCCGGTTAATAGCAAGTTTCTTTAAAATAAGAGGTCATAAAAACTTTTTTCTAAGATATTTTTTTTTTATTTTAATTAAAAATAAATTGAGAAATTGCTGGACCGGATAAAAGAAGTAGACGAAGCATTTCATTAATTCCCTCAGGTATTTTACCACCTTTTTATAATGGATTCTTCTTTACATATTATTAAAATTGTTAATTGTTATTTCAACATTAATTTTAAAAGCGAAAGAAACTACTTAAATAAAGCTACGTTACAATAACAGCAAAAGAAACCATTCCTGAGCCTCTTGTTCGGAACGAAATAAGAACATATATCAATTATTATGCTCAAATTGCCCATTATGTCAAAAGCCTCCACCAGAAAGTTACTATTAATACATAATTCATTTTCTTTTGAGATAAGCATGAAACTCGGGAAATAAAATGATCCCGAAGAGCATCACTGAGGTTTTGGAGCGCATGAATAAAATCAAGCCTGCATTACTATTGGAGACTTGTGTAACGACTGAGTCAATATTATTAAACGGAATTGAAGCGTAAATAATAAAAACCAGGTATTTTACCATTTATGCCCCTTGCGAAACTCTGCTCCGTTTTTAATATAACGACTTGTAAACTAGCCCGATTACACGATGTTACAAAAATGCCAGCCCTGTTTGAGCACAAATTACCTGTAACGCCAGGTGTCCCAAAAATTTGCATCCATATTAAATGCGCAATTTATATAAATGTTCCAAGGAACTTCATCTGCCGTTGATCGCATAAAAATACCCCGGTTTTAGAACGTCCCTTCAAATTGCTCTGAAAAAACTCATTTCTAAATAGATACTTTCATTTTTTGATATTTTTATATCTTTAACTCATCCCTTTTCCCCTAAAATTACGTCGGAGTGGTTTTTAAATTTGCCGTATCTTTTTTCAGTGATTTTTATCCACTTATTTATATATATGTATATATTTCGGCTGGTGCATTCTTTCTCTAGCTGAAATGAATTTGAGAGTTAGGAATTAATTTTGCGAGGGTGAGTTGATACTAGCTTTCTGTCTTTAGTAATTTCTTTTTCAGAGCTTCTGCTATTCTTTTCCATAAAATTTACGATATTAGTGTAGTTTTTTGAAAACCTGTTTTAAAAAGTAGCTTGAAGTTAGATGAATAATTGTCATTGGTTATTATTTACTGAATGCATACTTTTAGTTAAAAATGATACAGCTATTTTGACTTTCAACATTGAATATAAAAGGTAAATTATCTTGAAAAAGGTTTTATTAGGCAGTGGAATGACTTTCTTTTAAGGTATTCTAATACATAATTTTAATTTTCCCTTTTTTTCTTTTTTGAAAAGAAAAAATTTCTTTAGACGCAAAAGATAATCATAATCATAATGTTAGTAATAATGGTGAACAAGAATTTGAAACATTGATAAATTTAGCTTTGGTTTATTCACTTAAGAATTTTTCGTATTAACTATATATTAATATTAAAGATAAAACATATATCTTAATAAGCTATCATATTTGTATTTCATTCACGTATTTTGTTATACTGTAATATCTAAGCATATATACAACATTGTATATTACAGTACAATATAATGAGCCAATGTTATTATTCTTAAAATAGATGTAAAAGAAATGGAATTAAACATATCCTTCTCTATTAATGCTCGGTGTTATTCTCGACACTTGAATGAGGCTCCAAATTACAAGGTATGTCGCCAATAGCCGTCTTGTTTCTTCTAGTGAGACGTTAATTAAACCGAACAATCGATAACCTTCACATTTAACAACAATTTCTTTATTAATACAAGTGAATGAAAACTGCAAAAGTATATTATTCAATTTTAAATTGAAACACAAATATAATGGGAATTTTTAAAAATGTAATATTTATTGTAAATAAAATAATTCATATCCAAAATAGAACATTACTTACTAAATAGCTCATGAACCGAGGTAAAATAATAATCGTACTTCAATAGAATCTAAATGAAATGTCCATTAATATAAGCAGAGTACCAAATAGTAGCTATAATGAATTTAGAATAAATAACGTGGATCCTTTATAAGATTAACTGTAGGCAAGGGAGATTAAAATGTATGAAGTCATTACAGAAGGGTCTTTCTGAATCGGACCTGATATAGTTAATATTTTATTTCGCTGTAAATTGTATGTATGTGTATGAGATCTAAGAATATTTAACGAAGTAACATAGAGCCTTAAAACAAGTTACATATATATTTCTCTATCTAGTGATGATTTTTAAAAGTTCTGTAAAGTAAAGGAATGAAGGAGTAATACTAATACATTAGATCAAAAATTTTTCATAAAATAAAACATAAACCTTATTTACCTAAATTAATGTAAGATAACTTAATAAAATATGTTTTGCTGAAAGTTTGAAGCTTTTGTAAATATGTATATGTTTAATATTTATTCACAGCTTACGATATTCTCTGAATTTGATAGGAAGGAAAATGATTAAACATTTATATTGAGTACATTGAAGTTCGGTTTTGATAGTTGTCGTTTAATTATATTTATCATATGAATAAAACACATCACATAAATAATATTTTAATTTATTTATCACATATTTCTAACCTTTCAGGGAATTTTGCTGATTTTTTACTGTTAGAATGAACAGTATGGGATGATTGTTTAAATTATAATGCTAATGACTGGAATTTATTAATGGCGAGGAAATTAAATAAAAACGTACTAGTTTTCAAAATTCAGTTCTACTATTATTTAAACAACTTATCAAAATTAAGGAAATAAAAGTTATAAGGAATTAAAGGATTAAATTATAAGGAAAAATTATAAGGATTAAATTATAAGGAAAAATTAAATGGATTAAATTATAAGGATTAATTATAAAGACAATTTGAATTATAAGGAAAAATTATAAGGATTAAATTATAAGGAAAATAAAATCAGTACGAAGATGAAATCAAATTATTGAGAAAACTAGTTCCGTGGTAAAAAAAATTGTTGCATGTTTTTCAAACAACATATAGAAATAACTACGAGTTTTCTCAAACAAATAAATGTATTACATGAATCAGGATTATCAACTAAAATTCATGAACTAAAACGTTACCCAAAAACTTATTTTCAAATACCTAAATTCACATGAGAAATAAATTGAAAGAAGCTGACCAAAACATGTCAATAAAGTCTTCAGTAATAGAAAAAAATGTACTGTAAATAATATTTATAATAAATGTATTTTTATATTCATAAATTTCGCTTCCATTTTGCTACATAACAATCATGTAATATTTATCTCTAATCTCATTTATTAATGAAAATTAATAACTTTGATTAATTTTTTCAAGTGATATATTATTTATTCAATGCTTTTAATTTTCGTTAGTAGTCTGAGCCTTCATTTTATTTAATTTTTTATTGATAACATATTGTAGGTTTTTAAAATATAGGTATGTTAATAACAATATAAAATACTTGAATTCTGTGTTTAAAACTAAATTATGAGAAAAATATTTTTTTTCAAAATATTGTCAGAATAATACTGCACATATAATATTTACATTAGAGTTACAGAACTCCAGAGAGAAACTATAGTTTATATTAAGTATAAATAATCCTTCATATACATTTTACTTGTTATTTGTTCTCCCTTTCCATAAATGAATTCAATATACATGACGAATGGTTTTGCAGTATTGAGCTCACCCATATCCATAACTCATCCTCAGATATTCGTCATCTCTTTCCGATTACGTCGTCTATTTTTTTTTTTTTTATTTATATCCTCTTCTCCGAATTGGATCCATCCTAAATGAGCGTAATAATCCAGCCACACAGTTCTCATCATGCTTGAATATATGTGTATTTCTTTTTTTCACAATTCCTAAAGATAATATTCTACTAGCTATTGTTCGAAAACGGCTGTGTATTCTTGAGTGTTTTTAAACGAATTTCGTAGTGAGCAAGCAATCATATTAGAACCAGAACCCTCGAAGTATACCGAGATGGTCGGTAATCATTTTCCTCTCATCCAAACATCTCTCCCTCACCACCCATTCTTGGTCTAAGATGGGAAGGGGCAATATCCATGTAAATACACCCCCTCTCGAAATTCTCCCTTTTTTTTCTTCCCCTAAAACTCCTCAATTGTTTGCACTGGGAACAAATCTCGATATTCATTTGGAGATCACATCCTCTTGAAGAGGTGGAATTCTTGGCGTTCCAGCCATGCCTATATTTTGCTCTCAGAAAGTAATAAAAGCGGATTACCCCTCTCAAGATGACAGCCATTTTGTTCAGCCGCTTTCTACCACGCATCCCAACCCCTTACTTTTCCGTACATTACTCTCATCTTTGGTTTTCCGGGAGATTTTACTTCTGCATGTTCTTTTCATTCTTTTCTCAATTCTACTTCCTTCTCTTTTTTCGTTCCCCCTTTTCCTGCTTTAAGAATGCATGTTTAAGGTGGAGCTACCTCCCTTCTTTACAATGTTTCCCTTCTCTTTTCATTCGTATTCCCTTCTAACCCTAAGATTCTATTTCTGAAGTTAGCAACTAGCTGACGGATATTTACATCACTGAAGGGATTAAAGTAAGAGCTTAATCTGTGACAACCCCTTTTTTTTTGCTACATTGTCTCAAATACAAACTTCACTTGAAGTTTACTTTATAATTTAGTGATAGAATAGCAGAGTTTAATTTTGTTTTTTGATTCTTTTATATCTTTGTCTAGAATTTTCCAGCAAATTGTATGTGAGCGAAGTTAAGTAGAATGTTTTCTCCTCTACAGAGCTAAAATTGAAAAAGAATTTAAACAAGATATACATGGACCAATTACGGATTTTGTTCTTCTTTTAACGTCCGTTTGCAAATGTTTCCATAAGTTACGTGGCTAATAGAGCACTAGGCTTAAGATTCCAACCCGATTAATATCAGAGGCATATTTTTTCTCTTAATTTATGAAAATGTATTGAGAAGTCTTATAAGGTCAAGCATTTGGTTTTGGGAAGATTATTTAAAATGGTCGAATGCTAATCTCCAATAAATTAATCTTTAATGAAAAAAGGTTGGAAAAAATTATACAAGAATACA
Source organism: Nephila pilipes (assembly GCA_019974015.1). Taxonomy (NCBI): domain Eukaryota; kingdom Metazoa; phylum Arthropoda; class Arachnida; order Araneae; family Nephilidae; genus Nephila; species Nephila pilipes. The sequence goes on along the minus strand of BMAW01085206.1, from coordinate 264,104 downwards.
TCCATATATTATCAATATAATAATAAAAATAATTTTCCCCATTTAAAAATTCCTTCAGATTTAATGACAGATTTACAGATTTCTACGTTATAATATATTT
>BMAW01085206.1:85126-263904 GCA_019974015.1 Nephila pilipes | reverse complement strand
TATATATATATATATATATATATATATATATATATATATATATAAAGTTTAATTCAATTGAGTGAAGAGCATGTATATAAACTAATAATAAATTACAATACTGTAACAAAAATAGATTAACCAAATTAAAAGTGTGAAATTAAAACTAGTAAAAAATGCTCTTAACGAGTAAATGCTCTTAATACTCAATAAATACACTTATTGAAACTATATACCTTAAACTAATAAAAGCTGAACATTAAAGTTGAAACAAAGTGATTAAGCTAAAAATCAAAGAAAGCATAAAGTAAAAAAAGTCTTCAAATTGCTGTGAGTGTCATACAGAATCAATAACGTACAAGAATACATAATAACCAAGTAAATAATCTAATAATAACTTACCAATTAAAGCAATATACAGTTCTACAACAAAAAATTAATTTACAAAAAAAATTAAAGTTAATAAGATAAAATATAAAACTAAATTACTGCTAAAAATAAAAGAATAATAGTAAAATATTCAGTTATTCTAATTCTAATAGAGAAAAGTGCAACCAAAACATAAAGATATTTATATATATATATATATATATATATATATATAAAGAGAGAATAACGATAACATCTTATATAAATTATTCATAGAATTTCTTTTCTGTTGTTCAAATAAAATATTTCACTCTCTTATTCATTCAATTAGTATTTATTTATATCGATATATTCTTAAAGACAATTATTACAATAACAGAAAGACTATACAAACGCTGGAGTAAACAGAGACAAGCTGAAGAGAGAGAAGTCATTAAGTTGGAGATTTTATAGTGACAAGCATTTGATTGAGGCGTAGAATTTTTTAGGTAAAGATAAAGGTGTGGTAATGATTTGGGAGGTGATTAGTTAGAACGAGTTGGTTACATGCTAAATTTAAATTAAGTAAAAGAGAAAATGTACGATCAAATTAGAATGTAAGTTGAAAAAGTTTTAACTTGGGTTTATCCCTTTGCCTATATCTATATATTAAGATATGTGGAAATATGTACTTAAGATTTACATTTAGTACTTAGCTGAAATGAAATATTCAGTTTTAATGTTGTAAGAAGAAAATGAAGTGATCTCAGTATATTTTTAGCACTTAAAAATAAATGATGGTATAAAATATAATATTTAAATAAATTTAATTCTAAAAACTAATGTACGTTGTTCTGATTAGAAGACTCGGTCAAAAATTAGCTCTTCCCATTATTAATATTTTTGCCTTTGTTTATACATAAATAAGTCTTCGAAAAGTATGAAGTACACGTTTCGCTCAGTTGAGTTGCAATTGTATTCTTTCTTCTCTTCAAAATAAGGTTTGTGTTGGGTTTTAATGAATTTAAGTCATAATCAAAAATTTTAAAAAATTATCAAGATGATAAGTTTTGCTTAGTTAAATATTATATCATTCGTAACGATATATATGTTAAATGATATTATGAATTTTTAAGTATGAGACTTGAGAATAAAATGTATATGTGATACCAATGAAATATGTGCGGTAATTAATTGGGACTTGAGCACATTTTATATAAGAAATAAAAAATATACTGGGTTTTGTAAAATAAAATTCTACAGTATTTAATATATGCACTCTTGTACAAATTTACACATTTTGTCGAATTTCCAAAAAAAAAAAAAAAAAAAATGATAGATTTTAAAGAAATTTGGTATGAATATACATTTGTAACACACACAGAAAGAGTTATATAATTCGAAAGTCATTTCATATGCTAATGTTTATAAGTAAATCTCATATATTAAACGCGCTCTCTTGTTAACTGCAGTAAGAGGAATGCAAACAACAGGTCGTCAGTCCTTACGCTCTCTCTCACAAAACCTTCGGTCATCTGTAGACCCTAAAATTCGGGTTCCAATGGCAGTATACAACTCACACGAGTACTGTGAACCTGTAGCAATCCTGTATCGCAGCGCTGAAAGTGTTAAATAACGATCCTCCTCCGTTTTTGCGGACCTTGGTCGAAATCATCCAGGTCTTTTCGATATAAATCCAGTTTCCTGAAATTATTTCCACGAGCTGCAAACGACACTGAGAGTTACATTGAGTTCTGTAGCTATTTACGCTTTTGATTGGCTTGATTCCAATATACCGACAATTCTCCATCTCATTCCTTCATCCATACATTTGTGGCTACTCATTTCATCTGATCCCTTAACAAATTTATTCAACTCTTCTGAGAAACAAAGTGAATGTCGTGGAGGAGTACGAACATTCAAATCGCCGATAACCTTTCGTACACTTATATTCCCCATACAGACCCAGCTCCGCAGATACTCACGTGTACGCTTATGTATTGATCTCTGATTACTTGCATAATTTTTCAGTGACCTTTGGTTCAATACTTTTTGTATAAATATACAAAATTTGAAAGTTCTCTTAATTTTGTACGCGAGTGTAGTAATTATACGAATCTAGATCTTTTCACTGAAAGAAAAGATAAAGTGAAAACATTATTTATCGGCAAATAAAAGAAAAAGAAATTATTGACTCAATTGTAATGGAAGAATAAGTATAAATAGCTAAATGTGCATTCTATCCATTGTAAATGAAACAGTAAATCAAACAATACAGAAAACACTGTGATGGTACTAAATTTATATTTATCGGACCACAAAAATTTATATATTTAATAAATTGTATAAGTAATTCTATATTAAAACACTATTAAAATAGATTGATTACCAAAATTTGTAAAGATTATTAATTTATGAATGTTAACTTTTTTTTACTTTACCCATTATATTGCTTTCATGCTTCTGATTTGATAACAGTTTTTAAATGAAATTTTTTATGTTAAAGTTTTTTCTTATAAAACCTATTCGTCTGATTGAGAAATGTGTTTATTCTACTTGCTTCTTCCGACGTACATTTTTTTTTTACTTTGTAATGACATGAAGTGAATGTTAGATGATATCCCAAAATTTAAAATATGCAGGAATCAAAATACTTTCCTTTCAGTTAACCGTTATTAAAAAAATTCTTCCGTAGCATGGAAGGATTAATAATCGTAAAATAGACGTATTAGAATAGTTTTTTACAAATAATTCGAAAAATATTTAGCAGACGTTTTCAGAATAAATAACGCTAGATTTTAAAGGATAACTTGATTTTCCTTTCAGTTATAGTTACGAGTTAACATGGAATTTATATACAGTATAATCTCGCTACAACGATATCTTCTAAAACGATAATTTTCTCAATTACTATATTTTCTCATAGTCTTGGCTGAAGTTCCTTCAGATTAATGTAAAGTAATTCTCTGTATTACGATATTCTGTACAAAGATAATTTTCTCTACAACGATGGTAATATTTTCCAATATATATTCTAAGTCCAAATGATGCTTGCGAATTAAATGCTGCACAAAGAAAGTCTAGATAAAATGTGGTTAGGCCGTTGGTTTGGGTTCTCAAGTTACATCAACTGTCGTAAAACATCATCGAAGTTTTGCATTGATCTTGCTGATATAACTATGGTAACAAGAAAGTACATGTCTTGTAATGAGGAAATAGACTTGACATTTCCTGGCAAACAAAACGTTAAACCGTACTCCTATCACCTCTCTTCGAAAAATGGTCAAGGACTCCTTTCACCGGAAGTAATAGATAAATCCTCGAAGCGTTTGGGAGTAAACTTCGTGATACATTCTTTTGTCTAGACTTGAGTGTCAGATTAATTTTAACCTCCGATAAATTGTGTCAATTACGGTAATTCGAATTGGGAAACATTCTCGTGCTGTGCTAGAGCTTCATTTATTTATTTATGAGTTTTGTGTGTGTGTTTAGTTTGAAGTTTGCTTAGTGAAACTCGATAAAAATGGCTCCGAGAAAAAATATCCATCGAAATGAAATTCAACGTCATAAAAGTTATTGGTAGAGGTATGAAGCAAGCTGAGGTTTGCAAAAAATGCGGATTTTCGCAATCGACTGCTGCAACAGTTTTTAATGAAACGGAAGAAAATCAAAAGCATTTTCAAATCTAACGATATCTATCCACTAAGAGAGATGATAAAAACAACTTTAACTGACAAAATAAATTCTGCTACGTTGAAAAGGCTCAGAGAAAAACGGGTTCTGAATGTAACTTTAAATTGACCAATTATTTGCGAGAATGCCAGAAAATTTGCACGTATGATGGGGAACCCAGATTCCAAAGCTAGCAATGGATGGCTTACAAGGTTTCGAGACCGACATGGTATATCTGTCCGTGTGTTACATGGTGAAGAAACATGAGTGCCGCTGGAGGACGTAAGGACTTGGCGTTAGAGAAAAATATGTAAATTTTTTGAAAAGTATTCCGTTGATAATATTTATCATACATATGAGACGGGATTTTTTTTTTCTGATGTTACCTGAAGGAACACTAGTTTTCAAAGGAGAAACCTGTAAAAAGGGTAAGGAATCCAATCAGAGGTTAACATTATTGTTGTGAACAAATATGTCGCGACAGGAAAAATTAAAATCTCTTGTAATTGGAGGACCATTAAAGCCAAGATGTTTTAAAAACATTAAGAAAAATCACTGCGAACAGACGAGATTGTATGATTTCAAAAATATTTAGTGAATGGTTATTAAAACTAAAAAAAATATATGAAATCCAGAAAGAAAAAATTGCTTTTTTAATTGATCATAAAATTGCTGGGTAAAGAAGTTTACTTCTTCTCACCAAACAATAGTGCAGCTCTACAGCCCTTCGATATAGGCATTATAAAATGCTTCAAAGGGCATTGAAGAAAAATATTAGTTTATGAAATGGTTTTTAATATTGATCAAAAGCACACAGCACCTATTACTGTTACTGCAAAAGGCACAAGTGAATGGGTTTCTGGGAGAGGAAGCCACAGTCCGTATCTAATGGTTGAAAAAAAATGGCTTCATTCAAAATAACGAAGAGAGTCAAAGTGATACTTCTTGTGGATATTCTGAGGAAGAAAATGGTATTAAAATTCCTTGACCAATTACGAAGGTAAAATTGGAAAAAAATCGAAATATCTGTTCATGATTTTTTAAGTGTCGATGATGAAGTACTGATCTTTTTGGAACTACAGATGAAGACATTCTTTCTGAAATAAGAAATGATAATGCTGAAGTAGAATTGTCAGAAGATGATGATGTTAATGAAAAGGGTGATTCCTCTACGGTAAAGTCAAATTTATCTTCTGGAGAAGCAGTGTACGCAATTCATGCTCTATATAATTTCATTTCTAGCTTTAATAATGTACCAGAGGAACATCTAAATTCTTTAAATGCACTTCTTACATTTTTCATGAGATTTCCTCGAGATAATGCAAAAAAAATCTGATTTCTTGTCGCAGAATTCCAAATAAATAAATATTAATTAATAGGTATGTATTTTCATATATTTCTACAAACTAATATATTTTACAAAAACATTTTAAGGTTTTTATTCATTTACACATTAAAAATTTATTAATTAAATATGCGATAAAAATTTACAGCAATAGCGTCACAAGAATCTTGGGTAAGGGCACCTCACTAAAATTTGGGAAGTGCGAGGGGAAATTGTAAAAATTATTGAACTATGTAAACATGCTGTTCTCACTACGTTTAATATATATTGTTATTTGCGTGAAGATGAGGGCGTGCTGAATGAAAATACAGCACCCCTGGTGACGCCATTGGATATGAAGAACAAAATTCTTTTCGTTCCAGTATTGATTCCCTCTATGACAATAATTCTCTTTAGAACGATACATTATTTTGCTCCCAAAATATCGTTATAGAGGGATTTCACTGTCTAATGTAAAAAATTTTTCATATTAATACTGTTATCATTTATAATCTTTAATTGTTTTGAAACTATATTCAGTTTTTTTAAATAATTAGGTATTGATTAATATTCTATGGATAGTTTACATAAATTAATCAGTTTTTATCGATTTCCTTTTTTTCGATATTCGATATTCGATAATATTCGATTCTAGTTGCAATTAACTTATTATATTTTGACTTTTCAATAGTACTAAACATTTATTTGCTTTTATATATATATATATATATATATATATATATATATATATATATATATATATATTTAAATCGATCTAAAATTATTAGAAAAATCTGGAAAAATAAAGTGTAGCTTATTTTCAAAATTAACATTTGAAGCTTGCAGACATCCACTAGTTAGGAGGGATAATTATTTTTTTCTTTTGGTATATGTTTTTGAAGATAGATGTTATTCTTAAATTAGTTTTGGCTTAAGTTCTGTATGCATTTAATTGCAAATAATTGAATATTATCAAGTTAAAATTTGTTGAGATATCATCGTATTAAAATATATGATCTATTGATTTTAAAAATTTCAAATCTCAATTAATTAGACACTCCCATAAAACAGATAAGAAACTAAAACTGTTATCTCTTTATGTTATTTAATTAAAATAATCTCAATCGTCAACTTTGGAGAAATGAGAGATATAAGCATCAGCATGAGGTAAATGTAATAATAATTTAACGGAAGAGGGGAAAATTTAATTTACTATTAAAAAATATTTGCAGCAATAAAATTGCTACGAGTTTAATTTTCAAGTTCTCTAAATGAAGTTTATATACATCAGTTGTAATCGTGGCTGGTAATAATAAAAATATAGGAAAAGCTTCAATTAACAATTCCATTTTTCCCCCAAAAGCGTCCAAGAATGATATTACAAACTAAATTAAAAAAACGCAGTTCCTTTCAATTTTTTGAGCTACTATAATAAAAATTTTTGGGAAATAAAAGATGAATTAATGGGCAAAATCATAAAAACAAAATAAATGTAGAACAGAGGGAATTCACTTAGAAAATCTAAGACTGAAAGCAAAGCGAACCTTTCATAACTGTTTAAAAATAAGCCTAAGCCCGATGTTAATATTTTCCCTGACGACCGTCTACATTTTTTAATTATTAAAAATAATATTTTGAAAACATCGAAATAAAGTACAAAGAATTTGAGAAAAAGTTTTTAAAAATTATTTAGCTATCAAATTCTGAAAGTAAAATACTCGTAATTGAAATTTTCAAATTGAAAAGATGAGTCGATAAAAATATCTCAGCGGAAATTAATTTCACAAAATACCGAAAGCTCATATATCTTTACGCAAACATGAATATGGAAACTTGAATGAAATGTATATGTAACGCAGAAAGAGTTTATGTCTTTTACTACATCGATCTCTTGCGGTTGATGTTACTTCCATTTGTATGATGTTTATTATAATATTGGTAAATTACATCTACTCTCTTACATTGCCTGTTATAGCCTAAATGTATTGATTATATATAATTATCTTTTTGTAAATTTATTGGCTCAAATAAGTGCTGGTTGGTGGACTGGGGAAGTTGTTTTCTCGAGGATTGGTTTTTGTAGCTCAAAGTCCTTTTTGTCAGTTATCTCAGTCCCCTTTGCTCACAGAATAAAAAGAAAGCATAGAAGAGATTGAAAATGTAATTTTCAAAAATTAGTACTGATACAAAATAATCAAAAATAAGCTAACATATTCTATTTGCATATCTTCCCTTCATTAACATCTGCGACTTCGTTAGTTTATATTTAAGTTTAAAGGTCTTTTCCAACCAAATAAAGTGTGATTACGCAAATTAGGTAAACTTTAGAAATAAAATGAATAGATGAATGGAATTTCGTATAAAGGCAACGGTAATTTGAATATGAGTATTTAGAAATGTTGTAGTAAGAGGAAAATGGCGTTAATAGTATGATATCAAGAATGTGAAGGTTTAAATATTACGGTAGAGTTACTTATGCATCTGTGGGATCTATGAGAAGAAGTAACCGACGCTGTATTGTCGAAGTTTTCTTCATTGTGGATTAATTCCAGTCAATAAATGAGTATCAAAGTAAGAATATATTTTGATGTTTATAAAAGTTATTAGTATTCTATTCAAGGGGTATTGAACTAGTAGAGAGCATTTCCGTTTTAGACAAACAATAAATAAGTCTTTGAAAAGTAATTGACTACCTTCCTGAATTGTTTTGTGTGACTATTTTAATTACTTTGTCTGTACTAGAATTTAGTTGAAGACTTTAAATTTGCAATTAAATTAAGATGACAGATGAATCTGGCAACACTAATACTCCACAGTGCTTCTAGTCATCTTTTGTTCAAAATTAACCATTATGTCTATAAATGGAAACGCTTCCAAATTACTTAATGATAATCTAAATTGTAGTATATTTAACTTTAAACATTGAAATTAATTTTTAATAATATCCCTTTATCTGGAAGACAATTTCATTTTTATAATATAAACATTTAAATATACAGCTTCAGTGCTATTACATTTTATATATTTAAGGAGCTATTGACTGCACATATAAATTTTCTTCTTAAGAAATTTAACAGTCACGCATTAAATCGTAAGTTAAATATTTTAAGAAATAAACACGTAAAAATTTTTTTGTAGTGTTTCAGATAAGTATTAACATGTCATTTCGTATTTGTTATTTAATATTACATTTACAACTCTTTTTTTATATTGATTTATTGACACAAGTGAACTCTGTTACTGAACTCTTTGGTTGTTTTTATAAAATACCAAGTTATCACAAAAGAAATGAGCGAAGTAATATTTAAATATTCCAAATTCTTAGCTACATACTGTACGGGGATCTTAAAGATTTTACTGATATTTTCATATTTTTTTATCTAATTTACTATTAAGATCGAATCCAGTCTTTTCTTTAGAGACCCTAATTTTTTTAAAACTTCCCCTTTTTTTTGTATATTTTTACATAAAAAGAAACATGTTAAAAAACTAATTTGAATGAGGTATAAATTAAATCTAATATAAAAAGCCGGATTCCAAATGCTATAAGAATGTGAATACCTGACATAAATAAATTGTTTTAACAAAATATATAACTATTTGTCAAGATAATAAACATATTTTAATATTTACGTACAGGAAACTTACCTAATATAAAGAATGTAATATTGAAAATGATTGCATAAATTAAAATTCAATGTCAGATTTAGTAGCAGTTAATAAAAAATGAAAATATATGAATATAAGTTTAATAGATGAAAATGTGCTATATTTAAATATGCAGTAGACTTATTAAGCATTGAAAGTGTATCATTATCTCAAGTTTCTGTTCAATCCTTTCGACTAACAATTCACTAACTCTTTTACTATTTAACTTCTTTGAATTTGTATTTGACATGTTGATCAGTGATCATAAATATATGAAATCCCTTCCGCTTAAAAAAAGCCAAAGAAGAATAAGAAATTCATGATGGAGAGTAAGATTTGTTTTTCTTAATTAGAAGTATCTAGAAGTTTGCCGAATTTTTTCTACTTAAAATGAAATTATTCTCGTATAGTTCTTTCTGCTTAGAAATAGACACTTTCATTCTAAGCATTTGAATTCAAATAAACTTATTTATTATAGTCTCGTCGATTGTATTTAGACGATGTGTACTCTTCAAATCGATATCATTTAACAGTCTGAAAGACTGAAAGCAAAATGGTTTTTTCGCAAAAGATAAAACAACTCTTTAAATATTTATTCGCCACTATTATATTAAAGCAACCAATGGTAACTGTTACACGATACATTTTATGTAGTCAAATTTGCTAATAGTTATTTAGTTGCATAAATACATAAATATAAGGAATAATTTCTAGTTTAATTTAAAGATCTATCTCTTACATTTCTAGAACAAAGCGAATATTCTTTTTTAAACTGTTAAAATTATACTATAATGAAGAAGAAAATATTCTTGATACAGTCCGCGAAATGTCAACAGTAATCAAACTGAAAGATGTTTTTGCATTAGTATTCTTAAAATTACATTTTTCAAAAAAAAAAAAAAAAAGAAAGAAAGAAAAAAAAAAAAAACCAACCCACTCTACTCTTTTACGAATGCAGATATATGCTCATTCCAACTCATTTTAGTTTGAAAAATATAAATCACAATTACTTTTCCTTAGACTGTCTTTTAAATTTAATTTTAAAGAATTTATGTCAATGAATAGAAGTATATTATAAGTGGAAAAAACGGAACTGAAAGGATAAAATATTATTAGAGTTATTATTGCATGTTCACAGATATTTAGTTAATATTGTATTAAAAGAATTTTTCATGCTTTTGTATGATAACATTTAAAATTTAAGAGATACGAAAAGCTTCATTCAATTATCAAAAAAAGTTCAGAACGTTACATCCAATTACTTTTAGAAGTATGAAAATGTATACAATGAGCCATACAATTAAACATTAAGAAAATTTTACCAAACGAATGAAGTGTATGAAAGTGAAAAAATTCAAAGCTTTAACATTTCTTATGTTTTAATAAACTTTTATTATTTAGATAAAATTGTAATTCCATTGAAAGTCTGTATTCCGTTTTGATTATGAAGAAATATTCTGGAATATATTTTTAAAGATCCCTCCTTTAGACAAAAATTACTTCTCATAGAGAAATAATATATTTATATATAAGTGGTTTGAATACATTTTGAAATCACAAAAGAACGTATTTAATATAATTTTACAGATTATATCTGTTTTTCGAGCAACACATAGGATATTGTCTTTACAAAAGAATAAAATTCGCGGTAATATTCTTAGCCTTCTCTGTTTTCCTATACATTAACAATTGAAACTTTAAAAAGGATTTCAAAATACGATGCAAAAGCAATCTTTGTTTTTAAACAAGATAAAGAAAATAGCGTGAAGGAACACTGAAGGAAACTTATACTGTTATGTTTTAAAAATAAGCGTTACATAGGGAATAAAATATGCGAATTTTGCATCGTGGAAATCGTTTCCTTTCCAAATAGGATTTCATTTCTTTTCGGTCCTTTTCATTCAACTTCAAATATGTGTTGAAACTGATATTAGAAAACAAAGGAATTGTGAATATAAAATATTTATTGCATTAAAAAAAATTAAAACTTTTTTTTAGTACCGTGATAAGCAAAGATTTATTTTTAAATAATATTTAATAGAAATAAATAGTTTATGACACGTTTAATTCAATTACACATTTTGGAACCCAATTCTAAGAAAGTATTAAGCAAATGAATGAAAAAATACCAATATACATGATTGATAGAAACAAGAAATGTTTTAAGCAAAGATCTTTTATTAAAGTATTACCAAAAATATTTTAAAAACCAGCTGCAGTTCTGAAAGTACTTAAACAAATGACAACTTACGGGTAAATGTTTTATTATAAGATATTAATTAAGGATATCAATTATACTTCGATATTGTTTATTTTCAAATAGACCACGGTACAAGAATTATCAGAATTCAAATTTTTATACTTTTTTAAATATTATTTTTTTTACGGAATATGAAAAGCGTTTCATTGTACATTAATTTTTCTTGAATCTTATAAATAAAATAATATTTATAAATAAACAAATACATACTCAATATTATCCTTAGTATTTTACTAAGGATAATATTAAGTTAGATTGAATTTTCTAATAATCGTACGAAAACTAATTATCCACCATGAACGACACACATTTACAAATTATTATTCGAAAATATATAACACCACCTATTTTTTTATAAAACCTTTACATATTTATACATCGTAAATCTTCTTTATTACAGAAAGTTTATGGAAAAAGTGAAATAAACAAGAATCATGTTAAATTAACAATGAACATCGCTTCTCTCTCGTGTATCTCATTTTCAATACACTGATATATTTCAAATATTATAATTTAGAGTTTAATAAGGGCTTAGGTATAGAAGAGTATTGTCTTAAGATGTCTTACATACCTTTCAAAATGTATCAGCTTTTAACAATGCAGTGAATTTCAACATTAATATTGCAATATTCATTTACAATAAGCAGCCAGAAATTTTCAATAAGATAACAAAAGTTATTTGCAAAATCTTTTGTGAAACTGATCAATTAATTAATCTCAAAAGGGAAATAAAATATTTTGAAATAATTGCATTAAATAAATATTACTTCAATATAAAGGAGAGATTTTGAATCCTGAACACACAGATATATATATATATATATATATGCATGTAATTGGCATCAAAATCACTAAAAATTATTACTAAAAGAGAATTGACTCGCATGAAGGTACCAAAACATGATAATGTTAAATAATCGAGTACCAATATTTAAGGAGCTTACAAAGAGAAATAGAAATACTTTATTCTACTGTATCAGTAATAATAATTTATGTTATTACGTAAATCCAAAATTTTGTTTATTACATTGCGTGATATATAAAATTATTTAAGGAGCTTGAAAAAATTTCCTGAGCTTAAAATGTTATTTATAATAAACAAAAGAAACTTGATTTCATTCTTCGATCATATGAATCCAATGAAAAAAAAACATGTTTACAAGAATGAAGCACACATAGCCGCTTCGTGCTTTGGTTATTGGAAGAAAGTCGGTCCTCGATAGAAGTTGGTAATAGAATCGTAGAAATCTTTTATAGCCAAGATCGAAACATGTGACTCCACGTTTCATACAGAAAAAAACGACTTCGTGTATCCTTATCCCCGTTGCAATTTCCTTTGAATGGAAGTCGGAGATGGAAAGTTTACTTTAAAGTCTTAAGCCTTCATTTTTTATTGAAGATGATTCCAAGTTTGCTCTCGCCTCATAGTTTAATCCTCTTTCTCAACTTTTTCTCTTTTTTTCCCTTACTGACATCTATGGGATCTTTGTTATGCTAAAAGGAACAAAAATACTTGACGAGAGTAATTGACATTTCAAACTAATAAGTTAATGCAAAATACATTTATTTGAGAAAAAAATTTCATTAGACTTTATATGTAAATTTTAAAAAAATATTGCTATGAATAAAATGGTCAGTAAAACGCTTCATTTAAATAAATTAGTTTAATTAAGCCTATATTTGAACAGTCGTAAATTAGCAGCATAAAGTTACGCAATGTATGTGCAGAAGAGAAATGTAAACATTTAAAGTTCATGTATTTACAAATTGAGAAAATAAACGTTACATAAATTAGGAGACATTAAGCTTTAAAATATTTCATTCGATGAAAACGATATCATAATATAATTTTATGACTTAATTAAAGGCAGTATTTAATCTTTCTTTTTAATTGGTTAAGCTAAAATCTTTAAGTGAAAATTTTTAAATACACATATTTTCCATTATTATATATTGCATTTTACTTCATAATAATATTTCCTTCAAACTTTAAGTGAAACAAATAAAATAATAACTAATTAAACGATCCGATATTCATTGAACACACTGTGAAATATATTTATTTGCAATTTGGTTATTTGATTAAAATTTTTATAACTCTGTAAGGTTTAAAGAGGTACACATGATATATAATTAAATATAACAACACCCTTGAAAGAAAGTCGGTACATGCCTGATCATAGCTCTGAACTTTTTAGGTATTATTCAAACAAAACTATGTATTCGAGTCAAGCTTTCTGTGAAAGCTCATCTTATGGAATAATGAAGATTGTTGTACAATTAATAGAAATAAATTTCAAAATCTTCTTCTACTGTAACGAATAAGGGATGAGAGTAAGGTAATATTTCTCAAGTGTCATTCTTGACCAGTTCTCAGACTTACAAGATCCGTTTCTGATAGTAAATGTGCAGTTTATAGTGAGAGTTTAATTCAGACCAATACATTTTTTTTTTAAATATATGAAGAAGTAGGGGGAATTTACTCCGAAAAGACACTGAATATCTAAATAGGTGATTTCTTAAAGCTTGTCATTCTTGACTCACACTTAAGCATTTTCTGATAATTTGTTATTAATATGTACTATAAATGTTTTCTGTACTGTACAACAAATGTAATTGGGGAGAAATTTCTATTAAATGTAACCAACAATATCAATATCGCTATCACGATACCGGAAATTAAAAATACAACTCAATGTACTACTGTGTGATTTAATTTGCATAGATGTACATATTAGGTAAGTTCAAAGCAACTGAAAATATATCTCGAAATGTGTTTCGAAATTTAAAAAAAAAATTCTCATCCCCATTTTGAAATAGAAGCATACATATTTCTCACAAAGATCTATTCTTCAACGACATATTAAACAAAACATTAAAGCTTAATATAATTTTGATAAAACATTATTTTTTAAGTTAATGAAGATAACATATTTGTCCTGCAAAGCAGATAATTTACTATTTGTGAATGTTATATAGTTATTCAATAGTATTTGGTGATTTTCAACTTAAAATTTTTACCTCAGAAAAAACGACTATAATCTATACACATTTTAAATAATTGACACTCTTATAGAAATAGATTTGCTAATTATAAGTCGATGCAAAAATTAAGTAAATGCAAGGAAAATTAATGAATATTTATGGACATTTATCAATATTTTTGTCAATTTTTCAAATAGTTATCTCTTATATTTATCTAAATTTACAAACTTTTAACTCAGAATTAAGATTACTTTGGTAAGATCAAGTTGTTTAATTTTTAACACATTTAGCATATTGATTTTTGAAGAAACTTTTGTGAGTCCTACTCAGTCTCTAACCAAAAATTACTATTTTATACTATACAATTCTAAATTTCTTGTTGTTAATTCGGATCGTGATTAGAATAATTCACGAAGAAATTACATTTCAATCCTTTGCAGATGTTGATGCAAAAACAACTAAAACTTCCTTATTGATCTAACGGCTTTCAATTCTACATTCACATCTTAGTTTTGAAATTGTATCCGCTTTTAGATCTTGATAAAATCTTATAGATATTGTTTCCAAAATTTATTGATTCTTATTTGTGCGACTCCTTTCATTTAGAAATCAACTAATGTCAGTTATATACTTAAAGTAAAGACTGCATTGCTTTTGATTGCTAAATAAAATTACAGTACCGTATATATGCGCTTCACAATGTAAGAGTGTTTTTCACCATTTATTGTGAAAATATTATTTTCATTTTTCTTTCAAAAGCACAAATAAGATAAATATTAGCATCAATATTTCATATTAACTGTTTTTTCTATCTTAGGTCAGGTTATTAAAGCATATTTTGAAATGTTTAATTTAAAGAAAATAATTTTATATTACATGTATATATTTTATATAAAATTTAATTGATATGGGTTTAGGATTAAATTTAGATTCCTTTTATGTGTCTATGTATTCATTGCTAAGAAAGTGTATTTATATCTATAAGGTTTTATGTTCCTGACAACACACACAACGGAATTATAATTCAAGAAGCAAAATACTTTTTACAACGATTTTGACGATCTTATATTTCATCGATTTTGAATAACTATGTTAAAAATAAAGAAACGATTCAAAAACAATATTTAATTTCGGAAAAATAAAAGTTTAGTACGATTAAATTATTGTAATTGGCAGCAGTTATCCAAAGAAAAAATTATTTTAAAAAGTATATGACCATTGAGTGTAGTTACTGTTACTTGAAGGTCATTATATTTTAGAATTATATTGTAATGTACTTTAGATTAACTATTTACAATATGTAACTATTAATATTATTTAATTTCTAAAAGTTACGTAATTAATTATTGAAATCTCTAGCCTTTTTATAATTTGGTATCATATTTCTGCGTATACAAGGTGTTCCAGAGCAGCTCCGCATACAATCTAGGAGGAAGATAGAGAATAACATTAGAAAAGATAATCACATAGAAAAGCATATCAATGTCACCCTCATTTGAAAAAGAAACATAAAATGTCGCATTCATTTTAAAAAGAGACGTAAAATCACAGTAAAGACACAAAACAGAAAACAGTGTAAAATGCTTTATTACACAAAAAAGAGTAGAATAATAGAGTCACAAGTCACAGTAGGTGTTCAAAATCTCGACCATTGACATAGATATATACGACATCTATGCTCATGGGTCGATATTATTCCGTTTTAGCAGTAAGCATTCATATTTTGAAACTGGGAATTTGGTCCTAGCCATTCATGCAATTTCTTCTAATATGGTTGTTGATGGTGATAACGGTTACCCGATTTCTTAGATGGGAATGTGAAAGATTAGTGTTCAAAAAGTTTTCGATGAGCATGAGCGAATATTTGATGCTTTGGTATTTGTATCATTACAAAAAAAATCTTTTCCAAAACAGTCCAACAGTAGTGAGTCCGATTCCGTTAGCAAAATGGTACAGGGAGTAAATGTCGTCCAACTCGACATTCGTGAAATGATTACACTTAGTCAATGTTTACAATGAAAAATAAGCTCATGCTGACTTTAAGAGGCTGTATACAGGACCACCTATCCATTTCCGATCATTCTTTCCTCAGGATTACAACTCCTTTCTATATTCTCTATCTCCCTTCAAAGTTTGCACGTGGAGTTCCTAGACACCCTATGTTGTTTAAATGTACATATAATACACTAAACAATTATATATAATTTGCAGGCTGATTTACATCTTTTGTTTTCGATAATTGCTTATAGATGTAATTTTTAACAACGCTTGATTAAAAAGAAACGTTTCATGGTGGATAGAAAAAATAAAAATTCTTCGTTTTAATTTATATCAGATATCACTACACTCTTTTATAACGTAATTTTCCTATAAGCTCGATCAATATCCGTTTGTCAAGTTCATATCAAAATATCAAATTAAGCTTACTGCTGTAGCTCTTCCCTGTTTGAAGTATAAGAAAAACGACACGAAAGAAATTTGCTTATACAAAGTTGGAACGACAATGCGTGAAAGCTTAAAAGATAGATCACGTCGGAAATAAGAAACTATAAGAAAAGCGAGAAAAGATTCACAGATTTGATGATGGTTCTTTTTTACTGAACGGCATACCTTCATGTAAAACCCAGCGTTCCAGTTTTTTAAAAACAAATTTTGTGAATGCAATTTTTGATACCGTGAAGTTCAAAATGTACAGGATGCAAAATATCTGCTGGGTGAAATTCCATTCCCCAGCAAAGATTTTTTTTTTCTGTTTGCTTTTATGTGTGTGTGCATATGTATACAACAAACTCTCTTCTTTTCTTTTGTACTTTTTATTCGCATTTCTATACAGAAAGGACGAAACGCTGCTGCATTCCTTTGAGAAAGAGAGAGAAACTATTTCTATATTTTTGATATCATTTTTTAAAGGGAGGGATGGTGTATTTTGTGGATGTCATCCACCCCTCATACTGGAGAAGGTGTGAGTAAGTATTCGTTTGCAAGATGCGGATAAAAAATCACAATTGCGTCATTTCGGGTCAAAACGCAACGCATCACGTATGACCTCCATAAAAGCAGCATACTGCATAATGCATACTCCTAGGCGGTAGATGCCACCACATTTCTTCTATGTGATCTGTTTCAATTACGAAAAATGGGATTTTTTTTCCTTCTCTTCCACGAGTTCTAGTCTTCACCCTACAGCACCGATAAATAATGGGGTTCCCAGTTATTTACATTGTTTTCGCTTTCAGGAGCATAAATAAAAGCTGTTTTCGTTCCGTGTCACACTCTGTTCGACTGCTTTGATTTGTTTGGTATCCGATTTTTTTTTAAATCTTTTTTCTCTACTTTCGGGTTTTGGATTTAAAGAGAGCCGTGGTTCGGAATTGAAAAGAATGAGTATGTAAATAATCGCAAAATGCTCTGGATTATAATTTTTTTTCCTTCTACCTTCGCTGTTGACATTATCAAAACTTTTGTGATTTACTTTTCTTTCGAAAGTTAACCGCTTCACGAATGCATTTCCGCCGTCGAGAAAATGCATACATATCGAATTTCTTCCATGCAATTTTTTCTCTCCTTTTTATTCTAATATTTTTAGCATGTTCGTCAGTTTTTGAAAACCTGATTTTCTTTTCTTTTCTCGATAAGGCAAACTTATTGTTTGAGGAATGTTACCTGTAAAGCCCTGTTGCCTACAAGAATTTAAGGAGTCAATGCAATGAAGGCAAATACATTTAACTTTCTTAAAATGGCGTTTATTTTTCGTCATTATATAACGGTAAATGTTGTTTTGCTAAGTTTCTGCCTTACCTGATAATGAGTTCTTGGTATTTGCTGCAATTGTTTGAGAGCAAAGTACTCTTGTTTAAGCAGTTATTTAAATACGTTCTTGTTCTGTTCATTCAGAGAGAAATTAAATAAAAAAACGACTACAGAAAATTAAATATTTATGTTCAGGAAACATTTAAACTTGTATTACCAGGAAAACAATTTGCTCATTCCTTAATCGAATGTATATTTAAACTTATATTGGTGCAAAAAAACAAAATATATCAAGTACAATTTCCACAAGCTTAATCATTCTCATTGTTTGGAATTTTCTGTTTTGTATAAAAGCTGTATATATATATATATATATATATATATCAATTTAGAAATTTATTGCAATTATTTTTTATCCTCAAGAAGTTTGTAAATCGAAATTTAATCGCTGAACAATATTCAATTGTGTTTACAATTATGAATATAGGTAATAATTTCTTAATTAATTTTTATTCTCTGAGCCAAGAGAGAGAGTAGATGTTTTTCAATATTTACAAAGAAATCATGCATTGTCTTGCTAAAAGTAAGACAAAGTAGATGCATACTATTTACACTATTTGCAACCATTGGAGCCTTATTTCAAAAATTCTTGGAACATATATATATATATATATATATATATATATATAAATCTGGGAAATTAAGTCACTATATGTATATATATATATATATATATAAATATATAATATATATATATATATATACATAATGACAAGTGTAATAAAATAGTCATACTTTTTTTATTTTCAATTAAGATGACATTTACAAAATGATATGGAAGTGCATTCTCGAGAATTAAATAGTTCCTAAAATATGCATCGTATGTTACATGTATGACTTATTAATAATCTATCAAATTTGTAGTTTCCTTTTCAATTATTGAATATATATTTTAAAAATATGATACAGTTGTTTTACTTTAACTTATATTCTGGTTATTGTTTCAGAATTTCGGTGATAAATTAGCTGGATCCGTGAAATCTTTTCAGATAAATTTCGTCATAAGGTCATTTTACATTAACGCAAATTTATCATTTTTCTTTTGCTATTTCTTTCAAAATTTGTATTAATTTCACTGATAATAAATGTATACTATGATACAGATTCTAAACCTATTTTTTTACTATTTTTATTTTTATTCTATTGTTTACTATTTTTTTTCAACATTTCGTATTATGAACTCACCCTCCCTATTAAGCGTTCGAGCTAAATCTGACTTCAAATTACTTAGTCCTGGGAAGAAAGAAATTCTCTCAGTTAATCCTGATTGCTTTCCATCCTTTTTCCCCCATGAAGCTTTAAATCTCAGCATTCTTTACGGAACAAATGAGCTGCAAATAAGCTCCAATCACCCCGTGAAATCTGAATCCAGCTGCTTAGAAATAGGAAGTAAGTAGTGGAGCTTGGGGATATGGGATTTTAGGACAGAATCCAGAAAGAGGGAAGCGGTTCATCCAACCTTTTAAAGACTATGTGATCGATCTAAATCCACAGGACCCTTTTGGAAATCGAGGCCTTGGTTAATGCTCATCAGCAAGTTTGTCGTGGCTACGCCCCAAGGGATGCTTGTCCCCTGTATTGTAACCAAGAAAAACTGCAGGAAGTTAGATGCTCGGGGAGATCGGATCCTCCTCTTCAGAGTTAATCGTAAGTAAGGAAGAATTAAAAGATAAGGCTGTTATTTCTGATGTAAATGCATGTGCGTTTGAGGTAGGTATTAGCATTTCTGATGAAGATCTTTTCTTTTAGAATAGTTTGTGAATTTACGTATCCCCATACTTTGTACGGTAAATATATATGACGCAATATAAATTTTTTAACCTGCAACATATGTAGGTTTGCCAAATGAATATATTTGCATTTTGTTCATGAGTAAAAAATGTATATAAAGCAATCTTTCTGAGTTGTTGTAATTTTTGAAAGTAAATACGAAATATCACTAAAATATTTAACTAATAAACAATACGTTTACGGTTGTTACTTATTTTTAAATATGAAATAAATATTTCAGAGTACAATATGATTCTTATCATGTAATCAAAAATGATTAGTTAAAATCAAATGGTAGGATTGCCATCTAAAGTTATTCTTGAATTGTGTTTTGGAGTAGGAGAAATCCCGTGAAATCTGTTACGTTTTAATTGAAAGGCGATAAGAATGGTTAATACACATATTAATAACAATAATGGTAATAACAAAGCTTAGAAAAAAACTTATTCATATACATTTTCACAAAGTTAAATAATATTGATAGTCAAAATAAATATTTGTGAGTAAGCAAATATATTTCAAATTCAAATGATTTAAATATTTTTATATTACATTTTCAAAAGATTTAAGTAACTGCTCTAAATAAATTAATCACATTTTCACGAATGACGTAGATATTTCCTTTATGGAATTAAATAGGATCATTATTCTGAACAATTTTCTCAGTAACTCTGTGATTTGCACGTTTCGTTAATCTCTGAAGTTCTTTTTATTTTTTGAAAACACAAATTGATTCAAAAGACAACGATTTTTAAATGTTTCCTAACAGAGCTCAAAACAAGCAAAATACAAACTTACAAAAATGTTTATTCGCATGCTATTTATTTAACGACTACTGTGAATAAAGTATACATATTTAATGAAATAAAAAAAATTCAGAATATTCTATTAATGCTTGAATCCTGCTTTAAATGTAGAAATGTAGTAGTACATTATGTATAATTTTTATGTTTAGTAAAGCTGGCGATTATTATATTTCTTAGGTGCTGATAGCGAGCAGAAATTTTAAAAAAGTTTTGACTGCAGATTTAAATTTATTATATTATCTGCAATGCACTTATCCAAATTCAAATATTTTTTTTAAGAATTAGAGTATTAAAATGAGAATAAATAAAAATGATTATTTCTAATTTATATCTAAAATGTTCATAAACATAAGCTTTCAATTATTTGTTACAAACTATCTATTGTAAGCAAAGAAGTAATACTTTAGATCTCAGGCCATTATAAGGTCCAAGTAATTTAAATTGTTATTTAAAAGCATTATAAATGAGATGGTTATAGAGCACTGAGTACTGTTTCTTACTAAAGAATATGTTTGTGTCTACAATACAGGAATCAGCCATTTAAAATCATGATACTTAAAATGGCTTTGAAATATTCAGAAAAATAAATATAAAGCTACAACAAGAGATATGTTTGGCATGATTCAGTCAGTGTAATCTAATTCATTATTTTTGTATCACGTCCATGGCTTGAAATATGTTATGTTGGAATTGCGAAACATGGAAACAAAGTTCGAAAGTGACAAGCGTAGTTATTCCTCTGTATAATCCCTTTTTAGACTTTTGTTGCTTATTTACGTGAATTCGAAATCAGAATTACTAATCACTGAATAAGGTCATTAAAATTATAACGAAATGAAAATAAGCTCTCAATCCGATAAATGAATGTAATTCTGAAATTTTATGCGTGTTCATCAAGGACACATTCTTAATTATTAAATCTTTATTAGTTAAAATTAAATATATGTATATATATATATATTATAACTTCCCCTTAATAATATTATTATCAACTAATTGTATATCTTAAAAATTTCTCCATTATACTTAAGTTTTTGAAATTTTAACATGGATTTCTAGAATCTCTGAATTCAAATTGTAGGAGAAAGCTTCATTTATTTACTGAAAATGTATTTAAAACGATGACTGAAAAAGTGTTGATAATGAATATCATTAAAGCTATCATATTAAAATATATATATATATATATATATATATATATATATATATATATATATATAAATAAATAATATTTGTTTTGATTACTTAAATAAAGTTATGAAATTTTTTTATTTTTATCATCAGTTTTAAAATAAGGTTTTGACACGAAGTCTATGAAATCAAATTATTTGATTAGTGAACCAACACTATAGAATTAAATCATATTTAAGAGTTAAAGCTAAATAATATTCGTTAGATAATATTTTGAAGATAATGCAAAATTAAGAAAATAAAATAAAACACCAGCACTAAATTTTCTATTCGCATTTAAAAACATATACACTAATAAAATAAAATAAATAATATGGTTTCTAACCACGCTACAATTTTTATAATGATTTTTCAATGCTCTTTCATACTCAAATCCCCCATATATATATATATATATATATATATATATATATATATATATACATAATTACACTCTATAACAAAAAACCCTGACACTACAAGAAGAGTCGCCCGATGGAGATAAATATTGGCAGATAGAAAAATTGTGTACAGAATAGAAAATGATTAAAATTTCAGAAAAAATGAATGATTTATTTCAGAGTTATACAGTTACAAAGTAAAGAACTCATTAAGGTGTTGACTCACATCTAGCCTGAATGCAAGATGCCACACTACGTGCCATACAGTGATAAAGCTCCCTGATGGTCTCCTGTGGTATTTTTTGCCAAATTTGCTCCAATTGTTGGGCTAAGTCTTCAACATTCCCTGGTATATGCATTCGCTTTCCCATCATATCCCAGGCATGCTCGATTGGACAGAGATCTGGCAGGTCAAGGAAGTGATTGACAAGCTGTAAGACAGTTCATAGCAACACGTGCCGTAAGTGACCTGGCATTATCTTGCTGAAAAATAAGGCCAGGGTACTGCAAAAGGAACGGTAGCAAAACAGGTCTCAGAATGTCATCGACGTACCGCTGTACTATAAGTGTGCCTCTAATGACGACCAAAGGGGTCCGGTTATCAATTGAAAGGGCACCCCAGACCATAACTCCTGGTTGAGGGTCTGTGTGGCGAGCAATAGTGAAAGCAGGATCGGCACGCTACCCTAGACATCTCCAGACACGTCTTCGATTATCGTCAGGACATTTGGAAACGGGAATCGTCGCTAACACTTTACGTCCCCAATCAGCAGCATCCCAACTTGGTGGAGCCCAGCACCACTGTAATCTGGCTCGATAGTGTGCAGGCGTGAATGACAGGTGGTGTAGCGGTAGGTACGAGCGTAGATTTCGCTCTATAAGCCGTCTGTGAAAGGTCATGGTGGTCACTCGTGTGCGGGTCGCATGTTCGATGATTGATATTAATGAATCAGACTCTGTGACCACTGATATGATAATCATTCTGTCTTCCCGATCTGCTGTGACCCTAAGTAGAGCGCTACCATCATGACGCTGAAATCTGGCATTGTCTACCCATCCTTGCCAACATGTTCTAGTCACCGCACCGCTTCGACCCAAAGGACGACCGATTCTCCAAATTGCCCTACCTGCCTCTTTCAATCCAATGATATGATCTCTTTCAAACTCTAACAGTTGCTCATAATGAGCTAGAATCCTGCGGCAAGGCCTTTTTTTAGTCGTTGAAAAGTATCCTTAATCGCAATGCAACAGAAACTTTGACCATCAGATTGAGAATCCCTTCTTATATACAACTGCTGAGTAAAACAGTTCCGATGTATCCAAGCTAAAGTAAATATCCTGTGTTTAGTCACAAATATAATGTTACATAAAATATGATTAAAAACTATTTACCTGGAAATATTCAGACTTGATGAATCCCCACATAAGGATACTTCATATATCAAAAAAAGGGAAAAAAGATATCTCTTATCATATGTATTACTTGTAATCTACTACCTTTTATTATTAATAGATTAACAAAACATTTCGCTTCATTTATAATAACATTAGTTTGCAATAAATCTAAATACTCTGGAAAAAAGGTTTATCATCTTTATTATTACTGTTTTGAAAGAATATAACATCATCAATATATCCAAGCATCTTAAAAGTATTATAATGAAAAAAATTTATTCGTGAAAATGTAGGTAATTATAGGATAAATAATTACTTGCAGGTTCACCTAGTGGTATATGATTAATGAGTTTATGTTTTATTATAAGAAAAATAGATAAATTTTTAAGACTTACATAACTAAGTAATTAAATTTTTTCTCATATGCAGTAACTTTACTCATATAAAATTTATTATTAATACTATTGAAAATTTTAATAAAAACTTATATGTCAATAAAATTAAAAAGACCTTCAAAATCACAGCTACAAATAGCAAAATCATTTTATTTAAATATATTTCACTATACCAGCATTGTTTTTAATTATAACATAACTGTTTAAATTAGCTTTTACATTTTGTATAATTTTCTGTAACTTCTTACCAGCAAGCGTAATATAAGTATTGGAACCAATAATTACTGTTCTAAATTTAATAAGAATTTTACCAAATTTTAATGTTAAGAATATGAGGTATTTTAACAATATTAATATCAACTCCAATTTTCTTTCAAAATTTAGTAGTATATTATAAATTTCTTTCATATTAATGATCATTACTCTAAACAAGTTATTATTCTCAAGATGATTATCATTTAAAGTAATGTAGAACTTTTTGCAGATATAATAGCATAATTATTTTGCACTTAACCCAAATAACCTATTAGAAACTTGTTTTGGAGATTAAAAATAAATTTTTATAAAACTTTAAAATAAATATCTTCATTATTTCTAATATTAACTTCTTTCAAGTATGATTTTTAATATATTCGATATTTAAACTGTTTAGAAACTTCTAATGAAAAACAATAGTTGATTGTTAATTTACTAATGAAATTATCAATATCTGAGATAATCGTTTCTTAACATAAAACCAGTTTTTTTGAAATGTTAAGTCTGAAATTATTGCAATTATTTATTACACGCACAACCATTACAAACTTCAAATTTTTATAAATTAATATTTTAACTACTTTCAGTGATGACAAATAAAATGCATTGATCAAAAATAAATAACATTATTCATTCAATAGAAACGAGTTAACTTTGTAACTTCAATGAATTCCCAAATCATCGTATTTTATGATCGCACGCACACAATATGCATTTTACATATCATCTATAACATAAATACTTTAAATCATTTAAATAAAAGTAAAGAAGCTTATATATACCTTGAGAACTGTAATCTATCAACCTAATAGCTCTTTTATTTCGGAAACAATTCATCATTAGACAAAGTGATATCAAATTAAGTTATCTCTTCTATTTAGAGATTATATTCTGTTCTGTAATTACTACGTAAATCCCTCTTAATTTCATTCGTTAAACCCACTAATGCCAACATTTCGCAACTCATTTTCACATACATACAATTTCCTTTATTCTTTATTTTACTCTATCTAAATACCACTTAAATTTTCATCTTTAAACGTTCTCTTTAAAGGCTTATGTAAGCATTTTATTAAAAGAATAAAATATAAAGCAGGAAATTTCATATTTAGAGGGACTTGAAACTCAATTTAGTAATTAAGATTTATCACTAAGTGAATGTTTCGACAAATATTATCTTGTTACGAGAAATTATATTCAGTAAGCTATTATCATTCTAGTTTAATATCGAAAAAAATCCGTAACTCACTCCTAACTATGTTATTAAAAAAGTTAATAACATTAATAGTTAAAATTCTTCTCGGTTTTGAATGTTATAAATTCAAAAAATGAATATTTTCATATTAAATTGTATGTGAAAATACATTTCCTTTTGATAATAATTAGAAATACAAAGGTTGATTTATGCTTCCTCATTTGATCAATCACGTGTCCTTCAAACATTACAATTCGTTAATCCTTGAAGTACTTTAATGGCATTTCCCAAAATCTATTTGTAAATTAATTAGAAAGGAATTAAATTTCGAAGCATTTTTATCATAAAATGCTTATAATTATTTATATTGAGTTTATGTTTGATTGTATATTTTAATATTTTAAATTAGAACATGATGTTCTGTAGAACATATTTTTATAGCCTTTTTTTTAAAAATTTCTAATATTTGCTTTAATATTGAAAATATTTATTGAAAGAAGTACATGTATTCACTAAAATGCCAATACATTTTCATCATAAACATTGTTGATTGAAAATGTATATATGTGTGTGTATCATATGATAAAATACTAAAGCAATGTAGTGCTATATTTTTCTGTGAACCAAGTTCATATCACGAAAATCTCCATAATGTGATTTGAAACTATTTATTAAGATTATGTGGCTCTTTCTTACTCTGATTAATTTATTTAGTCTGATTTAATTTTGTTATATCGATTCTACTGTTTAATGCTAATGTTTATTTCTAGAAGTTGTGTTTAGAAAATTATCTTAAACAGAAGTGAATTGCCTTTGCTAGTTTAGTATATAATGGCATTCTTGATAACGGTATTTAGTATATAATGGCACCTGGTGATAGAGATTGATTTAGTGAATTGTAATTGTTATAGTGAAAGGATTGCCAACCACTTGACGCGCATTTAACATAGGAGGCATTGAATAAAGGGTTAGGATAAATTTTAAACTTCGAGAATTTTTAGTGGTTTAACTAACATTTTCATCCCAGTTCTGTTAAGTTTTTTATTTACTTTATGATGATGTGTACTTATGTCATACCTCTATTACTAAGATTTCGTAAATAATTCCTTAAGTACATACAAAAAATAACAATTTAGTTGTTCATTCTTCTTATGGGTCTGTGTGGCTCATTACGAACCGTGTAACTATTTAAATTAATTAAAAATGAAGTGGAACCTCATAAGATTAAGATTTTTAAAATGAATATTTCCATTTCAAGGGGTCACTTCTCGCAGCATATTTTCCTTATTTCTGTAATGTTAAAAATGATCAAATTTAAGGAATTTTTTTTCAAAAAAAATGACTGGTTGTGTAGTAGCTTAAGTTTTTATGCTCATTTATTGTATTATTGTAAATATTTTAATGAGAGAATTTATTGAAATTTCAATTAGTTTTTATTTTTAAATTCACATGTGATGTAACATGTGGAAAGTTCAAATATGTGGGAAAAATTAGTATACATTTTAAACTATAAATACCACAGAAACATTTTATAATTTTCTCTATCGCGTCATTTAAGGCGTGAGCCAATTCATAAAACCACTTTGATGGGAGAAGCAAATTCATCATTACACAGAATATTTCCACTGCAGCATAACCTTTGCCAAACGATCTCGTAGGGTAATGAAAGTGTGTTAACTTTATATATTTTATAGTATCTCTTTGATGAGCTAAAATATTAATAACCCCAGTATTTTATAACTGGTTGTTTGATACTACAAATGTCACCGCATATTAACAGTTCGGAAACCAAACCTTGAATTTGGAGACCAAAGCTAATTTTGATGCCTTATTTTCGGTATTTTATAAGCAATATACATAGTGTTAAGGAACTGGATAATAGAATGATGCTAATTATTTCACTAAAGTTATCGCAAGAATTAAGCGTCCAACTCTTAAGCACATTGACTCAATTTTGGTCTAGCGGATGAATGGCTAATATTCAAATTTTTGATTCTTCTGTAGCTTCTCTAATTTTAGAGTCTACGGTATAGCCTAGTGGTGATGGTCCTGGACTCGCGGCTGGCGGTTTTCTTTGAGCCATGCGTTCCAGCCTTTATGCCATTAAAGACGCACACTGTGTAGTCGGGGCTGATGCACGTTAAATTTACGAAGCTGAAACACAAATCCCGTTGGCATCGTATAGAAATTAAGAGAAATAAATACCAGTTCTCTCAGGTGTCATCTTCTTCACTTGACTGAGGTTCAAAATTACGAAGTCCATCGCCAATGACCCTCGTGTTGCTTCTAGTATGACTTTAATAAAACTAACCAACGATCTCGAATTTTAGAAGAGCTTTTGTAAAATTCATAATTTCCGTCAAACTTTCTTTTCTTAAACATTTAGACGTTAAGCCACAATATAATGATAAAAAAGAAATGATAAAAATAGATACTAAACAAAAGAAATTTTTGTATTTAGCAAAAAATGATTTAGCACGTGCGTTAAAATTTAATAAACAAACTGCTATTACTATATGAGTACACTTAAATTCTATCCTTAAGAAGTTGTCGATCGGAAAAAAAATATTTTAGAAATTTAATATCATTTGTTAAGGCTCGGAAGCAGCACATGTATTATGTTTTGGTTTGGTTGTTTTTGGTTCTTGTCACATGTAAGCAAATTTTTAAAAAATACAATACTTAAAATACTTCTAATTTAGCTAGAACAATCATTTAAACTACATTAGAAGCAGAAAATGATGTAGTCTCTTTTCAAAAATAATAAAAAATTAATTTTGTCACTGCTTTTTTTTTTTTTTTTTTTTTGTTAAGTAACACCCTTAACAGCATTGGTAATTTAAATGCATCTTAGTCACAAATGTGCTACATGTATTTTTGGATTTATATAAATTGTTATGCATCCAAAGACTTAGAGAAAGAAATTAAATTTTTTTTAATAAATGTAAGAACATATACTTAATATATATATATATATATATATATATATATATATATATATATATATATATATATATATATATATATATATATATGACATTCAAGTAGAATTTAGAATCAGTTTTTCACAAATTTTAAATAACATAAGAGTAATAATATTTTCAAATGTTTACTTAAAGTTTGGGGGCTTGAATTCATTATTTCCTATCATTTAAATTCCTTTAATATTATTAATATCAAATTTAAAATTTTCTTACGGAACTCAAACACAAGATTCATAATCATATCCATTAATACCCTAATTATATTTACCTCATCAATAGAAAGTTTGAACTACAGTAAGACATATATTCACCACATGGGTATTTTTATGAAGTTTCACACCATTGTTTTTATTAAACTTAATGTGATATTCAACATCAATAAAGGTGCAATTTAAATGCTAGACCTACGATATTTTTTCGAATAAAAACAATAAAAGTTGAGAAATGTCATTGCGTATCGAATAATCGATATAAGAGAATATAATCGCAATGCCCTTTCTGAATCGATATTGTGCGTGTATCGACGTATTAGGTTTATTTCGCTTTACGCTTCGCTATAAAAATACAAGAGGAGTGTAAAATGCTTCGTTTTTTTCCCTTTAGCTCCAGTAAATGTTTTCAAAGGAAATAGACGTCGCGTTTGATTTCGGCGTATAACATTTGACGCTTCATCTTTATTTCGAATTCAGCGGGAATCGATTGTTCAGACTGCAGATTTTTCAAAAACTTCTTATTCTTAGATTTCTTAGAAATCTATTTTTTATACCTGCATATATAGTAGATATATATTTTTTCGTTTATGTTAGGATTTGCTTAAAAATACTAGATTATTCACATTTTTTTATTTAGTTGAGTATGACTTGCTTCGCTTTGAAACTTCGCTAAAATATTGATGACAATCCTCGATCGATTTTAAGAAGAATCCAGATTAAATTGCATTGAATGCGTAAAATTCTTTTTGGGGATCTTCTGAAAGGGTATTGACTTTTATTTGCACAACTAGGAAAGTAAAATAAGGGAAAATCCCATTAAATCACTCAATCACAATGAAGCAATAACAAAATATTTTATTTTATTTTATAATCGTTATCGCAGTTATTTTAAAATCAGTTTTCACAGAATGGATTAAAAATAAGTATTGAAAACATTCTGATTTCTCTCTGAGTTTGCAGAGTTAGGAGTTAAGGGCTAATGATTCTTTCAGAAATATATAACAAACAGTTTTGACCATTTTAACAAAGAAAATACTTTCTCATAACTATCCAGGAATATAAGAATGGAAAAACAGATCACTATTCCATAACACCCAAACACAGTGAGAACAATTTTGTATACCTGAAAGAATCAACTATTCAAGTAAGAGATAATCACAAATCTACGTCTTATATTTTTAATTTATGCCAAATTTGTTGATAAATTTTGAAAATTTAACAATATTAGTCATTAAAAAATCATGTAGCCCAGAAATAGTAATAGTTAATTATATAACTCTGCATCACTTGAGTATTAAATATTGCATGCATGTTCATGAATTAAACTCTGGGAAGTATATTAATTAATGTGTTGTTGGTTCATGTATTTCTAGCTATTCACCAAAATGCCTTAAAACATATTTGTACTTATGTAACTTTTTATATGATATCACTCTAGATAAGTAAAACACAGTCAGGAAATTTCTTTACTTGTATAAAATTCTATGGAACGTTGTTCCCTTTTTGTTTCCCTTATGAATGATTCTAAACTGCATCTATATGCTCTGCATCCATCTTAAATACTTACATTTCCTACATAAAAAGTGCATTTTGTACCTTCAAGCTTGCTGCTTCTCTCCCCCTTTGAAACTCATGGTTAAAGTGAATATCAATTTATTACTGGAACCAGCTATTACTGCTGCTATCCTTATTCGTTATATACTTGTTTATTCGTGATTTCTTCTTTTAAAGAAGTTTCAAATTTAGAAAAAATACAGAGCTTTAAATCAGCATTATTTTCTTCTTAAATACTAAGATTTCTTTTTAATATCTGGAATGTATTTAACGTTGTTAACTTTTATTAACAATTTGATTAAAATGGTTTTCTCTAACATTATGATTAAAACAATTTTTTGACAGTTCAACTATTGTGGAATTTTTAAAATAATTGTTCTTTTTTATTTAATTTATATTAATATAAGCGTTAAATTGAATTTTACGGATACATCTCATATTCCATTAAATGAGAAACTAATTAATTATAATAAAAAGCGTGTAAAATTAACACTATCAATAAACACTAAAAATATTAAAAATTTCTAATTCCTTAGTTTCCGAAAACAGACATATTTGTTTCATAATAAACTTCATGAAACAATTGTTAAATAATTGTTTTCTGACTTAGTTTGTATTGATATAAATGTTAAATCAAATATTACAAAAGTTATTCATATTCCATTAGTTAACAAACAAATTAATTTTGATGAAAAAAGTGCGGAAAGATCACTGCCAACTATTCCTAAAAATACAGCTTCCATTTATTATTTCAAGATTTCTTAGTTTTCCCAATCAGAATTACCCAAGTTGAAATGAAAGAAATATTTGATCATCATTTTTCTATTTTGCTTTTGACCTCAATTAAAAGAACGAATATTTTTCGCTGTCTCGTTTCCTTCCATTCAAAAGCTTTGCAAATGACCATGGACTCGCTATTCATTTTCCAAAAGACTGCTCGAAAAGGTTTCCGTTCACCATTAGGGCGTCTGGGTAGCAAGGGTCCTTTGGGACGAGTAATTAGGCACCTATATATCTCTAACTGAGTCTAACTGAAGCGCTACTCTAAAAGGCGTTATATGACCACTGCATTTCGCTAACATTTATCTTTCTTGAACGTGATCGGGACAATAAGTTATGGAGGCACCGGCCAAATGACCTAGAAAATGATCCCGGATTACTGTTGTCTAAGGGTATCAGTGGAGATGTTTCTTTTCCTTACTAGAATTGTGTTCACTTGCGCATTAATGACCTACAATGTAAGTATAGGAATACATTTCAGATTACAATAAAGATCCTAATTGCATAATCTTGGGGATATCTGTTTGAGTGCTTAAGTACACTAAGGGATTTGTTTCTGTAACGGAAACTATTGCTGGAATATACTTTTTCGGTTGGTTAGGAATTTTCTTTTTTTAAAGTGACTGTTGTCTTATTTTATGTTCTTTTTTAATTATGTAGAATATTTGTAAAGTAATTGTGTTTTTGTAATATTATAATTATAACTTGGTCTTCATTGTTTTTGTTGCTTGAATTTAAAAAGTTCTATCTTAAGGATTGTACTTATTCGAATCTAAGAGAACAATTTTAGAATATTGAGAAGAATTTAGTTGAGTTCTCTATTTCTTGTTTAGTTACCTAGACTGTACATTCTTTCAGATATTTTTATTCAAAATAATATGTTTTGTTTTCATAACCACATATTTTTATACATACGAGGGGGGGAGTCCATAAGAATTCTTGTTAAAAGAGGAAATAGGAATGGGATAACTCATTGTAATATTTATTGTCTTTAATCATTTTTCATTTTTTACTCAGAAGTTTGGGCCAATAGTCCCTGTGTTGCTTCTAAGTACGACGTTAAAAAGCAATCAATTTATTTGAGATGTCCAGGAGTACGAAACCCCTCGTATCCCAAACACACCGCTACTATAATTTTTCCAGCAATGAGACCATATTTGCCTTCTTTGAAACAATCTCACTAAGATCAGTTTATTGTTTTTAATGTTCTTAGGTTTTCCATTTATAAAAATGAATTCAGGCTTCATCATTGGTGGTATCTAAATGAGGCACCATTAAATTATTTATTTTGCAGCAAATTGCAATCAAATCAAAACTACCCTACTGCATATTTATTTTAACTCCATTTTAACAAATGGGAGCATATAATTGTAACACTATCTTGCCTTAGCAACACCATATGTCTTCTATCTCATGTACATTTTTAATTACCTATGTAATTATATATTAATATTATAAAATATTAGTATACTTTACTTTTCAATTTAATTAAATGTTGCTTAGTTTTTCTGAAAATCAATTACATTACAATAGTGAAAAATAAGAGTTCTGAAAAGTTCCTCTCAACCATGATTTACATAGTATGGAAATAACTAAAAGCGGATATGGTAATTATATCTTCCTACAGATTAACTAAACTCTTAAAGAACTCTAATAACAAATGATAAAATTAATATATCATTGTGCAGTACTTTCTGACTTGCAAATGTTAAAGGCATTTAAGTATTCAACGATACAATACATATACGAAGGTTTACTATTAACCTGTTGGAACAAAATCTGAGAATTATAGAAATTTGACTAGTTATCAAATAAGAATTGGAATATAGATATAATGAGAGATAGTCACTTGACAGAAATTTAATAGAAGTATGATAAACAGTCACAACAAAAAAAATAACTATCATGCGTTGTTGCTTTGTTCAAAAACGTTGAGTAAAAACTTTCATATTTAGAGGGGGGGGGGATATTAACTTTAACTGAATATCAAGGCTGATATCGGGTTACATTAAGCAAATTGTAATACTTTTTCATAAATTCTTTCTGTTATGTTTACTGATACAATATAAATGACAGAATAATGAAATGACGTCTTAAATGGGAAGTAAATAGGAAAAAAATGCCTTACAGGCTGATGAAATATATTACAAGTTTTTGCGTCAAGCGTATATATGAGCTCGATACTTCCTCTTAAACTTTGATAAATCAGTGTATTTAAGGGATAAATTCTTTTTATTTTCGAAGGATGTATATAATATTATACCTTAACTTAGAATTAAAATTTTAAATATCAAAATTCTGTTATGCGGAGAGTTTTGTTTCGAAAATATAGAATTAATTCTATTGTGCAAATTAAATCGAAACCACCTCGAGCAATATTTAAAAGGCAAACGACTTTTCAAATCAAAAGAAACATTTTTATTTTACCTTTAAATGACTACTTTTACGTTTGTTTTGCATCATCTTTTTGAATATTAAGAAAAAATAAACCAAAACTGTGAATTGAGCTACATATTTTTATACATGTCTTAAATAATGGCGTGATCATTTTATTTAATTTGTTATTTTCATAACTGAAATCAACCATAAATAACTTTAAATTGAATGAATAATATTATTAGGGCGTATTCTTCTTAATGCAGCTAATCACGTTTACTCAGAAGTTAATTAAATTAAACTCTTTTTTTTTTTGCATATTGTGTTGCATTAACGAATTCACATCTCAAAAATTTGTTAAAGTGATTTGATTCTGGAAAAAAGTAACTTAATTTTCAAATATAATCATTAATCAGAGTTTTGAAAATATTTTTGATCTCTTATAAAGGAACATAAAAAATTATTTAGAACAGTCTGCAAGAAATAAGCGGGAAAGGAATATCTAATGAACGATTCAGAGCATACATAATGATCTTGTATAATATTTTGCTATTATTAAATTATTAATATCATAATATACTTTTATTTAAGTTATATGGTGCCTAATCGATAAAAATGCTACACAAAATCTGAAAATGGTGGGTTTCCGATACATTCTATTGAAGACCTTTTTACAGTTTAATGAGATCGATTCTCTTTAAATTGTTTTTACATGATGTGGTGTGGATATTTTGTAAGTGAATTTGGTTGTCTTCTTTATCCAGGTCTTTCACTAGTAATCCACAGGGAAATCGAATTCGTTGCCTGTCTATTTGAAATCAAAATAAACTTATTATTAAAATTTATATATGTAGCATTCCAAAAAAGGTCTAAGATCTTGTTTTTATTTGAGACATTTACCAATAATTCACACATATTTATCACTTCCAAAGGGTTCAGCTTATACTAGTCTATATGTAAAACCTCTAATATTCTTGAACACAAAGAATTAAAATAAATTTGAGATCTATTACAATTCTTGGAAAACTTTATATTCTTTCCTGAATCATTTCTAAACACACTAATCGTCATAGAACTTAAATCCTTTGAACTTTTTAAGAAAATCCTTCAGATAATTTTATAAAGCTTTCCTTCGTTCAATAATATGATCTTTATCTTTCAAAAAATCCTTTTATTGAATGAAAAAAATGATATCTCATACTTCAGTGATCGTAGCTAAACAAAAATAAAAGAAATTGCTCCCGCGGATAAGAGTTTTTCTATTCTATCACAAAACTTGGAAATTAAAAAAAAAGCTATGTATTCTTCTACTTAAAAACTCTTGAATTCAATATTAAATGAGAAGAGGGCAAACCCTCCAAAAGTCAATTTTAAAAGCTTTTAATCCATGCGATCCGCCTACCAAATCAAACGGAATATCTTCAGGAGGCAAAATAAGTATTGCCTATTACCTACCTTAACTGTCCTTGATTAAGACTGCATTTTCTTTTATTAAAAATATTAGAGGAAAATGGAAATGTATATATAAGAGGATAGGGATTGATGAATAGAAGTAATCTAAGAGGTCCGAATGAAAAGAATTTCGTGAAGCTTTTCCGGAATAACAAGATAAGAAACTTCTGTTTTTTTTAAACTTCAATTACGGCATTCAATTCTTTATGTTAAGCAAAAAAGGACAACGAGTTAGGAAACTTTGCAAGTGCGTAAAATGATAAACTTAAGAAAAGATTAAATATATAAGCCATATATCTCGATTAGAGTCATTTTTTTATTTCTTTAAAAAGGTATGTCTGATCCGTCATTTAGATGAAGTATAAATACTTTTTTGAACTATTATTTCAAAAGTCTTAAGGGATTTCCCTTTTCTTCGCTTTGAGAGTTTAATAATTTTTTTGTTCAGCTGTTAGAGCTCGTCATAACAGCTACAAAGCAAACTCAGTCTCCCCCCCCCCTCTTTTCAACAAAATTTATCTTTTAAGTAAATAATTAAACTCTCAGAGGTGTATCGTAAAGGACTTTAAACGAAGAATTCTCAAAGAATTTTTGCCATTTCGAAGTTTTGAAAAACTATTAATTGTCAGTCATTGTAAATGGTAATTGACTATTGCTTATTTCATTGCTTATTAACATCTCATTTAAAAGCATTAGGAGAATTATAGGTGGAACGTAATTTTAAGTCATGGTCAAGTGGCGAAGAGGACACTTAAATTGTCTTTCCATTCATCTAACTTTCTTGCCCAACCAGCATAAGAACTTTGAGCAATTATTGATTTAACATGTATCTATCTAGCTATATTTTTCTTTAATAGAAACAGGACTGGAACCCATGATCGGCTGAAAAAACGTGGAATGCGAGATAACCACCACTCGGCTACCGTTATTGAGGAGATTACCTAAAACATAGTAACTGAGTGTATTAAGTAAAGATTTTTACTGAGTTCAAAGTTCTAATTCAAAAGTTTACTAACTTCGAATTTCTAAAAGGTGAAGGATTTCTCTCATAAAAGCAAAATTTAGGCTCTTATTTCAAACTATGGGAAACTAATATAGAGTCTTAAACTTAATATGTCTATCTGTCTGTTGACTTTTGATTTTCAGAAACTGAGTATATATTTAATGAGGTCCATATATTCTTTTAAAATGGAAATTTCTGAGATTAAACCACAATAATTTATACGATTTGAATTGTAATGAACTGTATTGCTTTAATTCGTTATTTGAACATTTGTAACAAATTTAAGAATTTAAAAACACAAAAAAACATTTACTATTGTTTAAAACATTTTCATAAACTAGCAAAAATAGCTGCTAGCCATCAAGTTTTCTGAAATTTTCTGATTGATTTAACTTTTACAATAAAATATTTAATGTTCTTTTGCTTAATTTCAAATTACAACAATTATAAAAGATCCAGAAATAATAAAACTAGCTCAGAATTCATCTCCAGTGAATGCTCATCAAGGTTCTGCAAAGATTTATGCTAAAAAAAGTACTTTACTTATTTTCAAGTTAAAAACATCATCATAAAGGAAATTTTATATTATTAATATGAATCAGCAAAATAATTTCAACCAGTTTTTTTTCTCATTGAAAAATCAATACTAGCGAAAAAGAAAACGTGGCCAAATGTCTCTAGGGCATCCTTTGGTTACGCTTTAATGTTCCGCGGTTAAAAATTCTTTTGGCGATGAAAGCAAAAAACTTCTAAAAGTTCGTTACAAAAATATGGCTTTGTATTTATTTATTGTTTTTGTGTTTTTAAATGCGTGAACCTCTTGATGACTTTTGTTGCACGACTGTTGCGTGAGGTAATAGTTTCCACACAAAGTCTTGCTTTTTTTTCCTTTATTTTATTCCTTTTTTAACGCTTTTAATGTTTTCCACGAAATTTGTTTTGATATTTTTTTTCATACACGTTCAACCATTAATGATTTGTATTCAAGACAAAAGTAAGAGAGAAAAAAAAGTTTTTTACCAAGTTTTCCCAAACCCTGAAGTTTTCACGATCTGTTTATTTTTATGAAATGTTCCTCCACTGCTCCAAATTCTTCTCTTTCTTCTTTTCTACCTGCAATTTATTTGTTTGTTCTTGTTTGTTCCTGCAAAAAATAAAATGGAATTCTTAAAAATGAAATTCATGCAAAATCAATTTTGTAGCGAATTTGTACTTTTCAAAAAGTTTCACTGACTGTTTTTTTTAAGTCCCATCTTAAGTTCAAACGGGCAATATTATATTAATGTATCAACATTTCATACAAAATGAAACAGAGTACTAAATATCGTCAGATTGCTAAGTTTGTATGATATTTTAAGAGAGATGAATGGAAACTCTTAGGAAATACATTTTTCTTATAGTACTGATTATCATGAATATTATATAATTTCGCTTACAATAAATAAAGTTAGCTGATGTGAGCAAAAACAAAATGTTTTTCCTTCAGTGGTGGTTGTACCGTTTTCGTTGGAGAATGGGATGCCATCCTTGTCACTTGACGGAGACTCAAACTTATGAGATTCGTAGCTATTAGCTCTCACGTTGCTTCAAAGTGCAACATTAATAAACCGTCAATCAAGATAGATTCTGCATCATTAATTTTTAATTTGCAATTGAATTTACTTTTATATTCGATTGCATGCATATCATATCCTTTAAACTGAGAAACCATAAATATTAAATATCTAGGAAATATTATTATGCAAAGCTATGTATTTATTACAGTTCATCTAATTTTGTACAGATAACATATTTTCTCTTTTAAATTAGAGTCTAATGTTTGCTCATCGATGAGAAAGGGCTGAACTGCCGGAGGATTGATTCGTGACTTGAGGTTTAAGCTAACATTGAATATAATGGGTGCTTCCGTATGAAGTACAATACTTAACATGTAAACTGGATTCCAAAATTCTTCGTTTTCTACATCTGGATAAAATATGCAGCTTCACAAATTCATCTGACTTATAACAATGGCTCTAAATCTAGAGATTTTACATCAAAAGCGTGTGTCATAAATCTGTGAGAGACGCATTCATCAGAGTCGAATTAAAATCTAATTACTAGCAAGATAATCCTTGACAGAATATTAGAAATTCTACGTATTGATGACAATATCTTGATGCTTTGAGATTATTTTATAACATTTTTATGTTTCGATACTCTCTTCTATAGACTTTTAATAATTGAGATAAAACATATACATACAAATCTTCATTTTAAAATCTTTCTACTTTACAAAGCTAGTTTAATAAAATCAAAATATGGATTAAAAAAATAGATTGCTCAATCAACCTTTTCCTAACATTTTTCATCTAGAAATTTGTAACGAATTACTTATAATCATTACATTTTTCAAATGAATAATTATTCTCAATAACAGGAAATACTAATATTTTCACATTCTCTTTTTTTTTTTATATATAGATTCATTTATAATTTGTATATGTTATTGAAGATGTTTTAGCTAGTTTTATTTCTGTTAATTAAATCATTTAAGAAAATACGCAGTAAAATTAGAGTAATTTTTACTTTATTTTACCTTTAATTTATGTAATTAAAATGTTTATGAAATAAGATTATAATTATATAACTTAAAAGTAAAAGTAAATATAAGATTGATTTCCACAAATTTAAAAAATATTGTTCCCTATCCAAATTACACACATTTTAATTTGTTATTTACTCTTGATTAAAAGTTTGTATTTTATGAAAAATATTTAATCGAATCTATTATATTGACAAAAGAATAATCTTTCATAAAATAATGAAAATTTAATATTTTAATTGAAATAGATTGACCGAGAAAATTTATTTCAATGGTTCCAATTATTTAAATGCTTCCTTTTGAATAAATCTCAATTAGTAAGGAATTTATTTTTTAAGTTCATGTGCCCAATTATTTCTTAAAATTAATAAACATGGTTGAGTTATATTAGATAATGATTTTTTGTTTTTATTTCAAATAATTATAAGCATGTTTGTGTTTTCCTTCTCTTTTTCAAAATCTTTTTTCTTTTGAGTATTCGACAAAATATTTTGAGAATTCTACTTTTAGTTTTATATGAAGCTTTACTTTTTTTTCCTAAAGGCCTTTTCCATTTTTTTCATCTTAGGAAAATGAAACATTTTCTAAAGATCATTTTTTATTTTCAATGTTATTTTCGCAAAATTCTTTACTTCCATCAAGAATGTGTTTGATAAAATACTAAGTTAGTAAGAAATCCTTTTAAAATATCGTAAATTTGGCTATAAAAATGTTGTGTTATCTTAAGGTGTAAAAAAGTATTGAAAGAGAAAAAAAAACACTGCATTACCACCAAAATGTTACAAACATTCCAAAAGTGCATCTTAGGATACTAATTGAAACTTGTTTTAACCACATTTAAAAACTTATTTATAAACATACCGGCATTTTCAGAGAGAAATTAATATTTTATGTATCATGGGATAAATTTAAAGAACGAAAATTTTTGTGAGAAGTGGTTTATAATGTTTAAATAGTTTTTATGACATAAAAGAGACATAAAATATGATGTAAAAACATGCTTTTATAGCAAAAGAAATGATTAAAGAAAATGTGATGCGGTGATTTAAAAAATATGTATTTTATTTTAAAAGTCAAATATCCGATTACTGTGAAGTATTTTTGAACATAAAATTTCTAAAACTTTTTAAAATACTTTCTAATCATTTTTATTTATACTTTCATATTTAGATGTATAATTTTTTGTTTATTTTAATTTAAATATAAAGTTACACTAGAAAGAATTAAAAAATAAATGTGTACCATCCTTCAACAATTTATAGAACGTAATATTAATTTGTGGAAACTTTTTTTTAAAAAAATGTTTATATTATTTTAATTCATATTCTGAAGATGATTATTTTAATTTATTAAAGTAAACATATTTCTCAATTAATCGAATAAAAAGCTTTAGCGTTTATTGGAAAAAAAATAAATGAAAACAAATCCAGCATTTGGACTACTTCTCATGCTTGAAAAATAAAGATATGGAATTGATAATTTAATCAAAAAGTCGATTGTTTTAACTTGGAAAACAATAATTTATTACATAAGAAAATAATATATATATATATATATATATATATATATATACCCCCTAATATTTCCAGATGTTTCGACTGCAAATGAATTTAATTAAGAATCAATAATACAACTTCTACATATAGCTTCCTTTTTCACTGACCTTATCATTCCAGATTTCTTTTTCGGGGATCATTAGTATATTCTTTAACCGGATGCCATTTTAAAATAATGAGTTAATGTAAGTTACCAATACTACCTTTCAAAAGTTCCGGCATTTTCTCCCGGTTCCTGCACGCATCCTTATCAACTGTAACGCCCTAGATTTTTCCACTAATTATAATTAATGCTAGATTATTTTTTAGTTCTTTGTTGGGTATGGCACGATTACAGTTATCAGATGTTTTTATAGCTTTATTGAACATTGTATATGTATAATCATTTTTGTAAGTTATTCGTATCAGATTTTAACCAATATCAATCATAAATATAATTTCCGACTTATTTTTTTTTTAAAAAAAAAGGAATGTTCTTCGTGATGAAATACAGAAATATTTTTCACTTTAAAATAAGAGTCGCAAAAGAAGAATCAGTACTCAAGTTTATCGCTATCTTTTAATTTTTTTTTTTACATTCCAGTTTACCATTCTGTAACAAATGTATAAGTAAAATTATGTTTCTACATTTGTATGCATTTATTCAGAGCATTTTTTCATTTTCTCAAGTTATTCAGGAGGCACTAAGCAAAATTCAGAGGCATTATTTATGAACGAAAATTCCTGCTATTTTTTTAAATATAGAGTACTTTGACAATAAATATTTCAAGATGAACTTTAAATTTAAAATTAGGTTTAATTTAGTTTCACTAAACTGTACAATTTAATTTTTATTTAAATAAATGAGAAATAACTCAGAATTTAGAATAACTATAGAAGAAAAGTTTAATAATTATAAGAATCAAACAATGGGAACTTATTTTATGTAATCTTAATTGAATATATATTTTTATTTCATTGAGTCCTATGATAAACCTAAATGTCATGAAGTGAAAGTATGATATAGTTGCATTAACTATTAAGACTTGTACATTTTACATTTAATATTGTATCATCACATGTATACTAATAAACTAAAAGTTATTTAAAATAATATTAATTTTTTGCATAAAACATACAAAGAAAATTAGAAGCGTTTTTATTCGACTACATTTTTTCATAAATATAGAAATTGTACAGTAAGGAAGATATCTCTTATTTTTTCCTAAACACGATGTATTAAATATATTACTAACTTTTCTTAACGGAATAATTTACAATTTAAGAAACATAAAATTATACATTAGCTTTCAATTGTGTTTATAATCCTACTACTTATATTTACAAAAAAAATATTAGTTTATGAACTTATTATTTAGAATTCATATGTGTTAGCTAAGAGATAAAAAAATCTTAAAGTCCTTGAAATTGCAAAAAGAAAAGATCATTTAACAGACATTTTAACTTAAAGTGTAATTTAACAGAAGTATTTATAAAATTATACGTTTAACACAAATGTTCTGCAAATTTAATGAATAATATGTATTCGAAATTTTTACTAGATGGCTTTAACCTAGTTTTTAAGAGATCCTTGCATATATATATAACTCAATTTTTCTTTTAATTTTAATAAAAGTAAAAGAAATATTTGTTAATATAATTGCATTAAAATCTATCAAAATACTTTGAAATTCAATGGAAATGTTTATTTCATCAAAAGTATTATTTCAACATACATATTGTAAAATATATTTATCTTAAGCTTTTATGGAATGCTGAAACTCACATAAAACATTTATGTACTCTTTAAATAGTAATTACTTCTTTTTGAATAAGAAATCACACTTGATATTAAACAAAAGTAATTGTTAAAGTGAGCGAAAGAGAATACAATGGTCGTTGTCTCGTTTAAATGGAATGAACTGAGATATGTTCCGACTTTTCTGAGGAATAACGCATTTATTTATTCGTACGTATTCCCGAAATTTCGGCTGTGCTCGGGAGATTCAGCAAGACGGATTTCCTCGGGGAAATAGACCGTTTCTCCGAGAAAGTGACGTCACACATCCAATTGTCAACTCTATCTATCTATCGAGATTGTCAGCTCTCTGTTTATAGCCAAAAAGTTTTCCCTTGGCGTCGCCGCGTTTGTATTTAATATCTCCAGTTTGCCTGAGTAGACATTTTCCACACTGGTTACACGAAGCTGGTATCTCCCAGGAGAAATCCGACCATTTTGTGACTGGGAACTTTTCGCCGTCATAAGCTGTGGGCGGAATATTTGATTTCCTCGGTCCACTCACCCCCTCCGCTTCCTTTTTCTCGTTTGAGTGTGTAACTGAGTGCGAAGTGTCCTGTTTGCGCGGACTTGTCTTTTCCCCTGGCATTCCCTCATCACCATCTTTCTAGAAGATGTCCTCTGGGAGATCTGGTAATTGTTGCTTCGTCGACTGTCTCCGCATTTTCACGCTTATTAGCTTTCCAGACTCTCCCCTTCTCTTCTCGCGTCCAATCTGTCCCCCCTGGCCTTTTAATCAATATCGGACTGTTTTCACCCTTGCCTTGAACTGGACTTTTGATCCCCAAATCAAATGTGCTTACCAGGATCGTCTTTTGATTACAGTATTTGTTTCTCCATTCATAGATTGCGACGATGGACAGTATGTCGATCTGCCCTTTTTAGAGCTTTTGGAATCATCAGCTTTATTGATTTTTGGAGGTATTAAAAGAGCTCCCGTTTAGAAGGACTTCGGTTGTCTCGAAACTTGTAGTTATAGTTAACCAAATTAATTTTCCACCAGAGCTGCCTTAATGAAGTTCGTTGTTTAAAGTGTTGGGAAATCGCTTCATAGTTAGTAATTTAATTAGTGCCACCTCTCGTAAGACGAGAAAATAAAGCTCGAGACTTTTCAAGGAGTTGGATTAAAAGTTTTACAAGTAATCACTCGATAAAATCGTGGATCTATTTTGTTGGAATTTACTTTAATGGGAATGTAATTGTAATAATGAACTATACCAATCAATGCGTGTGTATGTGTTTAAGTTGTGAAATATTACGAATTATTGAAAAATATTTATAAATTATTGAAAAATATTTATAAATGTTAAATATAAATTATTTCAAATTTATAAATTCTTAATAATTAGTGTGTTAAATTCAAAATGATTTGCATTCTAAGAAAATATATCGGTTTTATTATTTATCTTAAAATATGTATGAACACTTAGTTTAAAATTGATTATTAATAAGTGAAGCATAGATCGCTAAATTAATTTATTTAGTTCAATTTCACACAGCAAATATTTAATAATATGCATGTAGTCATCAATTTATTTCATTGTGTAAAAAGTAAATACACTTAAAATAGTAATAAATGACACACTTCAAATAATTCACTCTGTCTTAATTAACAATAAGGCATAAATCAAAATTTTCTCTTTTAATTGCTTTTTTTTAATTTCATACATATATGATTCTTTATAATTAAGAAACTTTATTTGAAAAGCTGCAAAAAATGCATAATGTATTTTTTTATGTGAGAGAAGGTGCATTATAATAACGATGGATCAGAGGGGGATTAAGGAATCGAAAAATTTTCTTTGGTGTTGATATTATTGATGCAATTATACCAAAGAAATTTTAATAGTAAATAACATTCGAATGACACAGCTTTTTGAAACTGCTTTAGAAAATAACATGTTATTTTATCAGAATTATATTTGCCAGAAATAAAGTTGCTTATTTAAATAGGAACATTTTTCGTACCTAATACTAGGTAAAATACTAATGTTAGGGATATAGTAAATAAACGAGTGGTAATTTTTGAACACGAGTATTGTTAACGTTCTTTTCTTTTAAACCATCCCGAATATATTTTTTTTGTTATTTAAACCCTTAACACATCATTATAATCTAAGAACAATACCATCATAAAACAAATGCTTAATATTATACAAGCATTACAATTTTACAATATACAAAACAAATATTTATACATAATGTTATTTTGAAAATTGATCTCTCCGTAAAACGTTCAAAACATCGATACAAAACTGAATGAATCAGGTTTCTTGGTCTTTATATAAAGTTTATTTGTGAAATATTGCTTTTAAAACATTTCTTTACATATTTTTACTTGTTTTTGTCGATGTATATAGCCAGTAAAGGGATTTAAAAAATTATCTGCTAGGTGTATTTTAAAATCTAACCTGCTTTA
Organism: Nephila pilipes; assembly: GCA_019974015.1. Lineage (NCBI taxonomy): Eukaryota > Metazoa > Arthropoda > Arachnida > Araneae > Nephilidae > Nephila > Nephila pilipes. The sequence goes on along the minus strand of BMAW01085206.1, from coordinate 219,794 downwards.
GACAAAATCTTGATTACAAGATCCACTTTAAGGTTCACTAAACACGCAAAAAATGAAATAATGGTTCTGTCTAATCTTGCCACTGTGTATATAATTAAATTCAAGGAACATGTTTAGCAAATATTATATAATTAAATTCAAGGAACATGTTTAGCAAATATTTTATAATTTTAATCAATTACCTTTAATTATTTTATTCACATAAGCTACAATATTATTTGTATGGTATAATTATTCTCAAAAGTACTTAATATTTTTTGTACTGAAATTAATTAAAAAACAGTGATAAATACTTTTAAAAATTAGAAAGGCGTTATAATAATGCGTTACATGAATGGGGTATATCAAATAATTTTATAGACAGTTATTTTCTAATAAATTACTAAGCGTTTGAAATGTTTAACGAATACTATTTAGAAACTATGCAAATCTCTAATTTGTGTATCCTTCTATATATAAGAAATGTATTAGCATTAAAAGGTTTCAACAAGAGAAAATTATTACTTAGTATTAAAAGAAACAAATTCTTCTCCTTTGCGCCAAATACAGTCAAAATCTTTTTCTAGAAGAATTTACCGATATTTTACTGTTTAAGTCGAGAAGATCTGGCGTTATTTTATCCCGAAATAATATTTTTATTCTGTCTGAAAACATAACCCCAGAAGATAAGAATAAGTTTGAACTTAATTTTTGCATAAAAAAACAAGTTAAATACGAACGTAGTTTGGGGATGAATTTCAAAATATTTTCTTTCCTGAATGCTATTGAGTTGATAAAGAAATGTACTCTCGTCTGACGTTCGAGCTGCCTATGCATTTTTTTCCTCCTCCTGAAGCATTGAATAATATATTTAGCATACGTTTCGAGTCTTCCTTCTCGGTGTGTGGGAAATTCTTCAGTATGTCTGCACCCCCTACCGAGTGTTTACTTTCGCTTGCTCTAATGGCTAGTGAAAACAGGCGAACGGCCTGATGGCCTAGGGGGAGAGAGAGAAATGGAGAAGGAAAAAGGGACTTAAATATACACTTTTTCAATGACTGTGGGGGCGTTTATTGTATGAAAGAAAGCTTCCGTAGATCTTCTGAGAAAAGTGAGAAAAACTTAAGAGAAATCGTTGTATTTTGGAATGTCTAGTGAGTGTGAAAGTTGATTTTTTATTTAAATTTTTTTTTTGAAGCTAACGCAGCTGATCCAAATAATCTCATTCAGAGTGTGATGACTTTTGGACTAGCTGTGTATCGTTACCTTTTACTTCTTTCTCTTTTAAGTTGATTTTTCCCCAAAAAAATTATTGTTTTTATAAGGGACCGAAAGAAATGTAAGAAAGAGAGGGATAGAAAGGAAAAAGTAAGTCCATTTGAAGAGGAAAAAAAATCTATATATAAAAATGTACGCTTTTCTCAGTATTACTCGTATTATATAAACAATGGGACAATGGTGTAATACAAAAGATTTTTATAAATTTCAAGCTATCATATTTCTGTAAAATTAAGGTGGTGGTGCGGAAATACTTCGATTTTTCAAAGGTCTCACATTTAAAGTAAATTATTAAATCTATGTCAATTCGGGAATTTTTTGTTCAAATACTATTTTCACTCTCAAAAGAAAAGTTCATACTGTTATATTTATCAACGTTTAAGAGTTAAATATTTATGTTCAAAGTATTCAGAGTTCAATAAAGGGATTGATATTAAAAGTCAGACCCTCTGGAAAAATATAATCTTATTTTTAGAACTTTAGTAAACATTCCTTGAAAAAATTGAGATTTTTTTCCTTATACCTGTATGAAATAGATATGACAGTCTAACGGAATTTCTATTTCCACCATTTTACACTTCTTTGTTATTGAATGCTTAAAAATTTTTAAATTTTGAGTATAGATTTAGTTTCAATAATAGTAGAAAAACGTTTCTTAATTTTTGGATTTGAAAACCTAAAATTTTGTTAATTAATATAATAATTATTTTAAAATTGCGTTTACTAATTTTCCAAACTACCATCACAAATTGGTGAAGATAAAGTCTGCTCGTTTCCTATCGCTGTACTAATCAAAACAACAGACGAGATATTCTTGTTTTTACAAACTCCTTAAGGATGTCTAATTACTTTAAGACAAAAGTAACAATATGCGAAGAATAATGTAAGAGGTTTAGAGAAATTAATTCAATTACTGGAGCTTCTACGATAGGCGTCTCCCGTTAAAGTATTGGCAATCTTTATACTTCAGATAAAAGTGATAAAATAAGAGTTTCCAACATCGATGAAATTATATCATCCATATATTTGCCGTTAAAATATTACTTCGGGTCCTCATTATTAATTAACTGAAAAATGTTGTCCCTATTGTATGTTTTGTATCATTTTCTTCAGTGGTATCCTTTTCCTGCATTTTATCGTTAATATATTATGAACTGTTTGAAGGTGAAAGGATATCTATTTGTGATAAATTTTCTTCTCTATAAACATTACTTTTTTAAAATCGATATATTTAATAAATTATTTTCACGTGTTTATTTTTTAAAATTCTACAGCTGAATATAAATGACCTAGATATTGAATAATATTATAATTTTTTCCAATAAAAATGACATTGTAACTAATTTCGATTTGTTAATATTTTACAACCTAGATGCGTAATAATTTATGTCGTAGAATCTTTAAGGCTGTCTTTGCTGATAAAACAGTGGTATCCATATTCGAAATTCATTGATACATGCTAATTGCTTGAATTTGTAAATATACTCCTTGGAATGTATCACATAACTTATTTTATCTTGCATCTCTTTTAAAATATAAAAATATTATAAAAGTTTAAGCTCTTTCTCTATTAATTTTGTAATTGTGTAATCTATATAGAGTAGTTGTAAGGAAGAGAAGGTATGGAATGCATAAAGTTCCTTATTCAGTCAATTTTTACGAAGTCAAGTTTATACAAAGGTGAGGCAAAGGAAACAAAGAGTCTGGTGTACGAAGATACAAATTCCAAAATACAAAGTAGGCTCTGAGACACACATGTAAAATTAAAGTCCACAAGGACTGAACAATAATAAAAGGCCACCAAGAAGTTATACATAAAAGAAAACACATCTTAAATACTTAAAATATATAAATATATATTTTAAAAAAAATAGATATGTCCATTGAAAAATATCTCCATAATAAATTCGGGTGAAAGTACACCTTCTACGTGTTTCACTAATATAAATTTTCTCAACGTTTCCAATTTAGAAAGCAAAGTTAATCCGAGATCTTTCAGCAAGTAATGCAATGCATCCTCTAATCCTGTAAGCTCAACAGATTAAGATCTAAGAATTTTCAAAAACTGGTAATGGGAGTTCCATAAACTTAAATAAAAGCTCGAATGACACAAGGGCACTATCGATGTTGCATCTTGATGAGTCGTATACTAATGTAAAAATGTAAAAATTAATCGATGAAAGATATTACAATAACCAGTTGAAAAACGTTAATAAGGATGAGAGTTCTTAGAAATCAATGCAAAAGATAAGTTCAATACGAAAAAGCAAACAGATGGGAAAATGAAGTAATGAATTGATTCAATCAAAAATAAAAAAAATATGTGAAATACTATACATTCTTTTCTCTAGTGAAGTCCATATGCAATGTTAATGTATGCAATGTTAATAATAATTTTTACTTGAGCTCTTAAAAATTGTTCCATGTTTGAATAACAGTCTTAAACATTAGGCAAATTCATACCATTAAATAATTGAAGATACAATAAAGATATATAATTTGAAATTTATTTCTCTTAATTTGTAATTATAAGTTACAGCTTAAATTTAAAGTAAAAAAGAATTTCCATTAAATAACCTTTAATTTTTGTATATCATAGAGTCCATATTTTAAGTAAAGAAATGATTTGTAATGTACAGATTTCAATGTCTAATTTAATAATAAAATAAAGGGGAACAAATTAATGTCAGCATATTAAACATTATATATTTCTGGAACTTATATGAAGTATTGGTAAATCGGAATTTTTTTATTTCCATCTTTGGTTAAAACAATCAACCTTAGAATAAATCCATAACTTTTAATTGAAATATTTGAATTTTAGCATTTATCTTAAGGATATGCTGTGAACACACACACACACACACATATATATATATATGTGTGTGTGTGTATTATGCTTACGTAGTTCAAATTTATAACTTATTGCAAGATTTTTTTTTGTTCTGCATACCCGTTATTTAATTTTTATTTTCTTATTATTTACAGTCCTAAATTATTGTTTATGTATACATAAATATTTGTGTTATTTAATCAACTTTGTTATTTTTTTTAACTTAATATTGGTTTTTTAGGTATGATATAAATTAAATCACTTAATAAGTATATTAAAAATGATCTTTATCATCACTCAATGTCACATAATATTGTAAAGATATTTAGTGATGTTAAAAATATAAATCATTTTGGCCTCTACTCGTAAGACTACAGTAGTTATCAATTTAAAATATTCAGCATTTTGAGGACTTTCCTTACTCCATATTATTTTTTACAGTTTTTTTTTATTCTGTCTATGTTTCGTAAAAACAAGAAAACTGCCGAATCAATGTCCAATTTCTCTGGAGTCTTCTGCATCAAGCTATCATAGTCCAATTCATTCACGCAATTCTTGCATATATTTTATGATCCATACACATAATACTTATATTGTTATGCTGTAGCGCAAATATATATAAAAGGAAATAAACTAGACATTTAAAGTGGAATAAATGTAATACAATTTTCTCTCTCTTTACTTTGACATTAAAGTCCAACAAATATTTTATCCTTGTTGTACCTTTCAAAATTTCTCCACTTCCTTTAAGAAGATATTTTATTTGAATGAAAATGTACTTTTCCATTATAAATAAGGATGTCTGCATGAATTTATAATATCAACCTAAATGGCTCACTTATTATTCAAGAAGTCATCTTATCAAGACATAGCAATGTAACTTGAGCAAACTGCACTATAAGTGTTTAGACTTCAATAATATGCTCTTTTATTTTGAAGCATTGTATTTTTTTCTCTGCTGTAGGACACTTCTTCATAATCCAGATTCTTTAAGTTTCGGTTAAACGATCCTTAATCAATGTACAGTTTACTTACCACTTTCTCCCAGCTAAGTGATGTATTTTAATCTCTGTTATGGTGCTTTATTCATGTAATCTCAATATTTATATTACTGTCGTAAAATGAATTTACATTATAATTACTGGCATCTATAAAAGCGAATAATCTCATTAGATGCGAGCTTAGAAAGCTTTTTGTGAAATGAAGCATGGCTTGTAACAAATTTCCTCCGCTTTGGGACGCAGTTTTTGTTAACGATTAACGAGCTTTTTGTGTTCGTGCCAGAGAAGATTGATGCCCTTCTTGTATTAATCCCGGACAAAAAGGTGCTAAAAGCGGTGTAAAATGGTTTTTTAGGTGCGGAGTAAGTCTTAAGTTTGCTTTTAAAAAGAATAAAAAATAAAGATAATTTCTTAGTCTCGAACAGACATTATTTACGTGTGCAGCACTCTGCAAGTGATTAATATTTAGAAAATAACATTGTTTATGATCGTTATTGAACACTGCAATCTCTATGAACTGTTACTTGATTTACTTTAATTTTAAAAGCAATAAATTCCTTAATAAAATAGGATAATTACTTAAGAGTGCACAAATTCGTGTATTTCATGCTGCGGTTAAAATTCTAAGTTTTAAAAGCTTTGACAACAGTTTATTAAAACACAAGGGAAAGAAGGTAGAAAAGTATATAAAACGAAGTAGAACATATATATATTCTATGTATATATATTGAGAAAAAATAATTGAGACATATTGATAATTTGTAAATTAATTTGCTATTAAATATAATTTACCTATCGAAGCTTTTGAAGAATAAAAATATTACATTAATGAGGAGATTAAATATTTGAATTTACATAAAAAATCAGAACGATGCTTCGAGATCTAAAAATAGTTATAGGAGGAGCTCTTATATTTGTTATATGAATAAGGTGCAAGGTAACTATGCTATTATTTGCAAAAAACCTTATGTTAATATGACAAATAAACATCTTATTAATAACAATTTGTTTGTTAATGTTATTAATAGAGATAGAAGAATTATCAATATAGTTAAAGCTTTATATAAGAAAATAGGTCATACAAGGAATATTGTAAAATTTCCTATCATCATTCTAACTCCAAAATTTCAGAAAATCACCATTAAATTTAGAACTGTGATTAATGGCTTAGTATTTATATCACTAAAGCTTGTAAAATCTTGTAAAATATGTTACAAAATACAACAGATGGTTTGATAAGAATTTTATTATAAAAAATAGCTATGAAATGATTAGTAGTATAAAAGAGACGAAGAGAATTGCTCTATTTATAGTTATGACTTTGAAGACTTGTTTAATGCAATATATATAAAATATTTAATTAATGTCATAGTTTAATTTTTCAAAAAAAATCTAAATTTAATGCTTTATATCTTAAGAGAAATTTTAAGAAAAAAGTTGAAGATAAAAGATTAAGATAAAAGTTCTTACTAATCTTGCTTTTAGAGGAAACTATAATTTTTAGAATGATGAAATATATAAACATACTAAAAGGAAACTAAAGGAACACAGAGAGAAAGAGTGCTAATACATATCATTTTATGACTTTAAAATAGCAAAATAGGAAAAATAGAAAAATTTTAGGAGCAAAATAAAAGGAAATAACTACTAAATTAAAAAAGATTAAAATAAAGAAAATGTTCCTGAACCACACCCAAAAAGAGGGAAAATAAAAATTATAATTATTATATTTTAAATTACTTTGAATAAAATTCAAAGAAAATTCTATCCCAAACAAATGTTTCTTAACTTATTCATGTTAATGTAAATATCATGTGTTTTAGACACAATACTTATATTAAACAGTATTTAGGTTTAAATTATATTTCTGAAACCATACAAATTTTAAAAAAACTTTTAAATGAGGGAATTTCGAAAATGTGTCTTTGTCTTTTGTTATATGTATTAAACAAAATATAATAATTTTCTTGTATATATATATATATATGTATGTATACATCAAAGAAATCAATATGTAATTGAGAACTAAGAATAATACATTTATTCATCAAAGTATATTCTATCTCTATTTAATACCATCCACCATCGGTCGGTCAGTCGACGGACGCCAACAGTATAGAACGATTCATTTTATGACGTGACAAAGTTGTCAACCCTTTTTTTTACTTCGTCTGATGACCGTGTATATACAGAAGAGAAGGCATTATGCATCGACTGAACTAAATTATATTCTGAGGCTGATATGCTAATCTTAAGCGCTGGATGTTCAAAAAGTTCCCATTCAAGAGTTACTTGTATGTATTTGTTTTTGCAACGCGAGGTCTTGAAGCAATTTTACGGGGCGCAAACTTTTGCTAGTGAATAGAAGTTTTCGACCGATTTTTTGGATCAGTTGCAGCATATGCTGCTTGTGGCATTCAGTTGTTATACTTACACCGGGCTCCAAAATTTCGTAATAGTGCACACTCTTCATATCTAACTAGATGCATAGAACTCTTTTGCAGTGAATGGACAGTTTTTGTGTTCATATTGTTACTTTGTTGGGATTCACCCAAGGTATTTTGCGTTTCAGACTAACATAACATATCCATTTTTCAAATCCCGTCATGTTTTTCTACAAGAAAGATTTTTTTTGTACTGACTGTTTTGCAGATTCGTGCAATTCAAGACACTTGCATTCTTGTTCATCTGGTTCAATGCATATGACACCCATTTTCCTACCTCTGAATCTTTCCTATTTCATGTAAATGACTAGAAATATTTTTTGAGATATTTCTAATTGTTCGGAAAGTTGATTTTGATTTTGAGGTGCATCTCCTTCGAACAGCACTTGAAAATCCTCATGCCTATTCTTTAGTTGAGTACCGCTACGTTCCCGATTGCTAAAGTGAAAATCACCATCTACAAAACTAACTAAATTACTAATCACCATCTTCAAATAAAAATTTGTATGTGCTTATCTATGCGATTTTCTCTCCGGGGATATGACTAAATGATTGAAACGCTTTTGAAGAATTTTTTCCTTGGTGACATTCGTAACGAATGCAGTAACGAATAAATGACATATCGCAGGACATCGTTGCTCTTTTCAAAATTTCAACTTTATTCCCACTTTTCTTCCAGCTTATGCGTCAGTTTCATAACTCTGAACTTATTCCTATCACATGACACAAATACAGTATACTGATTCGAATGCTGTTTCGTATGTTGTTTCACAGTAGACGTCACACAAAACTGTGTGTGCGGTTTTGGGTTTAAAAATTCGTTATTATGATATTCTGATAAGTTAAGTTGAAATTCAATTCTTTGAGGTACATTTTAATATCGATTAGAGGAGAAAGACCTGTTTCACAGTTTTTAACTTGATAATGAAGATATATATATATATATATATATATATATATATATATTGAATTTGTTGAATATTTTTTTTTACTTTTTTTTAATTGAAGATTGAGGACCTAAAATAAAGGCAGGAAATACCTCTTAAAAGTAATTTATTACGACCTGTTTTCAATTTTGTCATGCATTGTATTAAATAATGTGCATTATACTTTGGATATTAGTGTACCATCATTGATATTAGAACTTTTCAGCATAAATATAAATAACCCAGGGATGCGCAATTCATCATTTGACCAGCTGATCAGCTGTATAAAATTCTACATTTACTAATTTAAGAACGATTTAGTAATCATTAAATAATTACTTTTATTTTTGTTTAGATTATTTCAACCTACAGTGTCAAAGTGCACTCTTACTTTTTTGGTTTAAACTCTTAAATTTAGCATTCTAAATAATGCATAAATATTTTGATTATCTTTCTTCTTTTTTATTCTCAATATATATTAGTATGCCTTTTAAAACTTATTATGCAAAAATGTTACATATTTCAACTGTACTTTTAAAACAGAATGTAATTAAAGCAGTTGATAATTTTATTCTCTGGGACAAAAAATTCTTATTAATAACTTTTGTCTTTTCTGCCGAATTTTGCTTGCTACTTATTAAGATTTCATTACTTGATCTTGCACAAGTTGTTTTTTTGTGTACTCTAGTGTCTTTTTATGTATTATTTTTGCTGTGTATTTGATGTGATCAATTACTATTTTATTCTGGAAAATAGGAATTCTATTTAACTATGGAGTCAAAACCAAAACGTTTTCCCAATTAACTAGGCAGCATGTAGCTTGCCTATAAATATAAAAATGATTTATCTAAAATATTTCTACAGCTTATGTAGACTTGAATCAAAGCCCCATTAGCTTTATAACAACTTCGATATTGTAGATTTTTGTAAAAGTGGTTGAATGTCTGCGCGTTCAGCTTAAAAGGACACACCCTAATTTATAACAGAATAATTTTTTATTGCCTCTGTGGGGAGATTAATTACTTTTCGTTCTTAGCATTACTTATTACTTGCTCATAAATGGACGAAGCTAATCTATTCACAAAGAGCAAATATTTGATGTCTTTATCTACAAACAAAAACTAACGCTATAGAAACGAATTCCCGACATATGATTTCCGAACAAGAATCTTTTTGTAAATTTAAATTGGTAATTGGAAACGAATAATCTACATTCCTTTTTCTCTAACGTTTTCTTTAATCCAAGATTCACTAATAAATCTGCATAAACTGAATTGTTTATAGGTGTACTGATTTAAAAGTATTTAATACTCTAACAAATATGTTTGCAATTTTAGAAACATACACAAATATATGCAATGGAGAACACAGCAAAATGTATCAAAATTCGATGATGACTGAAATCATAGAATATATTCTTATTTCGAAATTTGTTACAAATGCTTCGAATTTAGATAAAATATCATATGATTTGATTTTTTTAAATAAATTTTTAGTCTAGACATGTGAAATGAATGAAATAGAGACGGGTATAAAAAAAAATAAAATTATGAGTTTTCAGTAGGAGTAAGTTGAGTATCAAGCTGAATGTTTATATGTGAAGTTATAAAAAGGTTCAATTTGATTCGAGATATTTGTATATTTTATTCAAAAAGAGTTTGAAAATCATTTAAATTAGAAAGTGTAACAAGGAATGTATTTACTGATTGGGACCACGCAACGGTCTATTTACACCAACAGAAAAATAACGTTTCTAACTGATGTACGAAATGTTAACTTAAACATGCATTCCCAGCTTCCTTATTTCTCAGCCTACAGGCTTACAAAACATGATATATTGACCAATAAAAATTATTGTAAATTTTCAAAACAACAGAATTTTAGAGCTTTTAATTATATGGATTAAATAATTATGCATTAATTAATTTAGTCGTAATAGTGTAAATTTCATTTATCTTAATTTTTACTAATGCAACAAAAACAAAATGTCCCATGTAATTACACATTTTAAAATAAACTCTCTGAAGTATTTATTCTTTCGAAAAATACAACAAGAGAGAGTTGAAGAAAAAGGGATATATGTAAAATTATGTAAAATATTTTAACGAATACATCTACTACATTTTAACACCTTTTTCTGAATCTTTTAAAGTCGGTTTCTTATTCCATGTGAAATTATTTTTCTTAAAACTATTTTTTATACCTTTGTATAGATAGTTACAATATGTTATGATGACAAGCACATTACGCTTGGCATTTAGAGACACGCAAATGCAGTACAATATTCAGTCAAATAATTTTTGAATGAAACATTTAGAACTATGAAATAAATTAGGTACAAATGTTACGAAGAGACATCTCAATACTCAAGGAAACTAGCTAGAATGGTTGTTTTTAAGGAATTTTATAGCAGTTTTAACTACGAAGCGATAAAATATAAAAAAAGAAATTTAAATGATGAAATTCTGAAAAAAAATGTATTTCTTTATTACTCTCCTCCCCACACACGTACATAAAACATGATCTGATCTCATGAAAAAAGTTACGCATTTTTCCTAAAACCTGTATTTTTACATTTTTTCATTTTTTTTTCATTTTTATTGTAAAATTTATGTATATTTTGAGCCTTAAAATGATATTACTGCTTTATAGGTAAGAGTTAAGAAAGTTTATCAAATTAGACAACCTGAACGTATTAGAAAATTATAAAAATAAAGTTTCTATATGATTCTTCTCAAAAATGCTAACACTGCCACCATATATATGGAAGCCATTACTTAAATTGATAAAGATTTCTATTTTTTAAAATATGTTAAACTTATTAAACGTTTTAAAACCAATTTTAAATTCCACCTATTTTCTTATTCTTTCAATTCATCAGTACAACAGCAACTAAAGTTATGGAACACGTGTACAAAATTTAAAATCTACGTCTCGTCGTAACTTCAGATAATAAAAAAAAGGGAATAATAAATGTATGGTGTTCTGTTCGGGAATACTGTAGTACTCGAGATATTATAATTAGTGTTGCTACGAAAGAATCGATGCCTAATCACTGATGAAAATATTAGAAAGTTTTAATTAGTAATTTAATAATTGCTGATTAAGTTAATTATATCTAATGTAACACATAGAACCTGAAAATGTAAGTAAATTACAGTTAATATAATTTAGTGCTTTTAATATATGTAGAAATTATTTATTATGAGTTACAATGAAAATGATTACATTTTGCGAATGACTTTTTACCATGAAGAATGCATTTATTACAGAACGCATTTATAAATTGATGTTATACACTCAAAGGTCCCTGAATTCTAGAGTAATTACTTTTGCTTAGGATAATATTCTGGAATAGTTCTCAGATGGAAAGTACTTGAAAAATACTTTTCTAGAACCTTTAACACCATTGATTATAATTCATAAAATTATCTAAAAGTCTAACTAAAATTTCTCGCACGAGAATTATGATTTTTTTAAAAATTTTACTTTTAAGTGGAATATGTGATAGCTATTTCCAATTAATCAACAAAAGAATTTTCTATTGAAAATTAAGAAAATCCTCTACAACTTCTCACATAATTTCCATCATTACCATAGTTTTGCAACTCCATAACATTTCTCAATTATTATTTTTATAATTCTCCATTTTGCAGTCAGAAGTTAATGTTGGTGCTAAAGCAACTATAGTTAGTTTCTTTCAGTACAATTTTGAAACTCAAAAGTAGTAATAATCACTAATCAATATCATTTTTAAACTTGGTAAAGCATGATACTGATTAGCTATGCAAAAGAAAAAAAAATGTTTAGTTTAGCGCAATTTCCCTTATCAGAAATAAAATGAAACTGTAGAACCCAGTTAAAGCGGCTCCTCATCAAGTATAACGTGCATTTTCGACCTTCGTACTTCACTTCATCTAGGTACTTGTTAAGAATGATGGATGCTAAGTGTTTCATCCCTTAATAAGACTTTTAGAGGAACAGACCGAGATTGAATTCCTCTGATTCGCGATGCTTCATACCACAAACCGATCTATTAGCACGGAATTTTCGCATTCGGAACTTCGCTCAAATGAACTCTTCGCTTCGTTAAGGGAGAATAATGAAAGAATTTTGTTTATTTTCTCTCTCCTTTTGCTTCATGAGAGCATAGGAAGCAGAATTCTAGTACTACGTGGTCTTCGAATATATGTCTTGAATTTATGTTTTCAGCTACAACTTGAAAAGAAAGTGGATAGTCTTTTAATGAATTTTGTTCACTTGGAACATATTGCATTCATTAAGTTTGATTGGTTTTTCTTCAACTTAAATTTGTTTCTATGCTCCAGCATCAAATAAAACTAACATAATGTCTTGCTGCTCAGTTAGAAAAGAATATTATAAATACTAAAAATGCAATTCCTTAAATCGGATAAAGCATTCAAGTTTAATTAGAGTGAATATATATAATTTGACTGAAATTCAAAACAGTTTCACATTGTATAAAATGTTGACATACACAGTGTATATAGCTCTTAAATTAATTATGAAATTGCTATCTGTACAGTAAACTTTTGATATTTTTTCTAATATTTTAGCACTTTATATAAAATTAGTTTGTATTATAATTATTTACCAAATGAATAAATGACTTCTATTTTTTCAATTAAATTTTAGGAAATGATGAAAATCTAATTACAATACCAATTTAGGTTCCCATTTCATATCATTTTATTGCATAATTTTATCAAAACCAATTTTTAAATGTATCATATATTTCCTTTATTTTCACGATAATTTTGGGGAAGAATTAGAATACATGTAATGGACAAAGATATAAGGTATTTCCTTTTATTAAAGTTATTATGAAAGTTCGGTCCATAGAATTTACTAAAGCTCAAGATGAAAATATCGAATCTCCAAGATATATTTGTAAATTCATAGCATTTCTCGGGGCCATTGCCGCAATTATTTTTTCTTAATGTAGATATTCAACATTAACAAATATTTGTGTTGGAAATTTTCCAATAATCTTGATTGTGTTGAAGATATGTATATTGCTATGATTAAATATGAAAGAGTTATATTAAAAATTCATATGAATTTAAAAGACAAAAGCTCAGTTCCTTTGTGATTCAAGTAGCCTTTTCAATCTGTAGGCGTGCTTTTAATTACAGTAATATTTATTTAGAAATACAAATAGTCATTTTACGTTTTCTCCATTTGAGGGGGGAAATAGAAATATGAGTATATAAAATTTACTTAAATGTAATATATGCAGATTATTAAAACATTAGATAGTATAATTCAAATAGCATCATCAGTTGACTTAAAAAATTTAAGAAATGAAGCTTTAACAGCATTCTGAATGTCATTCAAACTCGATTATAAGATAGGAACATACAGATATAATTTTATTTAAAATGATTCAAATAGTTTTCTGGAGGATTTCATTCACAGTATTGCTGCACTAAATTCTCAATCAGAATTTAAATTTAAAATTAATTGGTAATGCATTCTCTTTGTTTGGTTTAGAATTATACTTTGATATAGCGATAAAACGGATGTCCATGAGTACGAGTGACAAATTGCGTGCTGACGAATTACGATTAACTGACAAAGATTATATCCGGTTTAGAATTTCACTCTCCGAGTGTCTGTATTTAGTCACGTGAGGATAAGTAAATATTGTTACATTTAAAATCTGAATCATTCTCTTCATTGTTTCATAAGATGTTAATTTTGATATTAAAGTTTATACGACGGCTTCTGTAAATAGGTTATATACCGATACGGGAATCAGTAGTAATTTTTTCCATTTGACATTTTGGTGATTCACAATGAGTTTTGATATCTTATTTCCTGAAACTCGGTGAAATTGTGGCATTATGTACAGCTCCCAAAGGATATGTCCAGGCCTTTCTTCTCGATTAATATTGTTCTCTTACGACAATGCCAAGTAACAAACAGCTCAGTTTATCTGGGAGAAAATTGATGAGTTTTGGGTACATTTTCTTCAACACCCGCCTTATAGCCTATACCTAGCTCCAAGTGGTTGTCTCCTGTTTGCTGTGCTTAAATTGTACCTTTTATTGCTTAACTCCGGAAACGAAGTGAAACTATAACAATCTGTCTAAACTCGAAATGAAATTCAAAGGATATATCCAGACGTATCAACTCGATGAGTCTTGTTCCATAACGTCAATGTCTGGCCTCATACACCTCGATTTACCAGAATGAAGATTGATGAGTTTCAGGGACATCTTATTCAGCATCCGTCATACACTCCATGTGATTACCTCCCATTTGTTCTGCTTAAATTAAACCTGGGTAACTCTGAATGTGAGGCATTCAGTTATTTGACCTCTATCCGAAGCCTTCAGGTATTGGAAAACTCATAAATAAATGGGAAATTTTCTGCATGTTATTGATGATTAAAAAGAGAAATAAACAAACTTTTCCAGCAAATATCTTGGTTTTCTTCTTTTTATTGGCTTTCGTAACCTTTATGATGACTTCATGCAAATCCGCTAGTAAGGGAGTTAGTCGAAAGGTTATAATGATTAGAAAATTATCATCAACATTCATGAAAATAAATAGCGTAGCATCTTTGCTTGGATAGCTTATGGTTGTTTCCTTTATATATATCGTATCAGAAATATATCAGATATATAAGTCAAATTGGTTCTAAAATTGCACGAGAAGTTTGATCTAATTACGTTTTTAAAACATACCTTAAAATATAAGATTTTGTCTAGTCGAAGATTATTTTATTAATACGTTTCTCAAGCTCAATTTAAATAACGGATTTTTTATTTCTAGATTTCTTGAGAAAATTGAATTTTGATTGCATGAGTAATTTAATACAGCATAAAGAGAGAGTTTTTCAGTATCACTTTCAGCAAATGAAATCATCTAAAAAAAATTCCTCTTAAAAATTCAATGTTATATATATATTTTATGAGCTTTGGACGCCTTCTAATTTTTTTTAATTTAGCTATCAAGAAAACTGTATGAAAGTTGTTAAATGTTTGAATTTTGAGTGTGTGTCACTGGAAAAATGTTTTTTTCAAATTTCTTAGATTTCATATATTTAATATTTATATTAGTTTTATATATTTGTTCATACTGAATTTTTTTCTCTTATCTGTAATGTACATTTTGAGGGAACAAATGAAACAGATAAATAAATTAAATTAATGATTTTCAAATGTGTACGAAAACTGAACAAATGTAAAAAAAGGAATTTAAAATATAAAAGATAGTTCATGCGATGTAAGACTTAATAAATTGTTATCATTTCACATTTAATTAGAAATGATAATTTAATTCATTTTAAAATATTTATAACAAAATATGTAAATGATATTAAGTATGGATAATTAAAGGTACAGCCAAACCTGAAAAGGGTAATTTCTTTTTTTTTTAACATTCTGCCTATAATATTAGATTACAATACATTATTTATTCTATAAAATAAAACAGCTTTTCATTATCTCTTTTGTATTAATTTTTTTTTTATTTCTTATTGATCAGAGCTACTATAATAAATAATATGTAGTGCGTTAATTGTATTACTTCTTATTTTATTTAACCTAAAGTGGTTTGACGTATAGAGATGTGTCAGTCTGGTTCTCTCGTGAGAATTATTTAATTGATAAATTTTTCCGGAAGCGTGCAAAACATTTCGTCTGTTAATTCTAAGCTTTTCGAACGAGGATATCTTTGTTCCAGACAATTTAATCTACCACTGGGGGGAGGGGGATGGCTTTGGGACAAACTGGAAAAACCAACGGGCAAGCCATCATCATAATAATTAAAGGAGCAGTGGTTAATTATAATCATCCTTTCCCTACGGTAATTAGCGACAGGAAGCTTGACGATCCCAATTATGTTTGAAATGCTCGTTAGTACTGGTGTAGGGGTAGGGACAGTTTGGATTGAGGAAAAATGGGAAAAGCAAGCAGATAATGTGAAAGTTCTACTGAGCCGGTTTCAATGACACAGTTTCCTCACGTAAGGGTAAAAAGGGAGGATGAAAGCTCCTATCTCTTTCACTAGAGTCATATCAGAAATTAATTGTCAAAATCAATGCCTGAGATGGTTAAAATCGGAATTGTAATATCATTGGGATTTTCATATTTCATGTAATGAATCTTTTTTTAAGCAAAATACTTTTGATAGAGTAACTATCAAACACTATTTTTATTTTAATTAAAACAGGTATTAATGAGTACACAAATTAATTAAAATATGACTATTGACAATTGTTATATCTGAAATCTTTATAATAGAGTAGTTTTGTAATGAATTAATAAATATAGCTTTTTGTTACCAGGGAAGTGTGTTTATTTCAAAAATCTAATCTCGGATGTAGAACTAAATGTCTGTGTTTCTTATATAAATTATAGCCAAAGCAACTTCTATGTATCAGTTAATACAGATTTAAAATTGTATTTTTTGATTATTTTGAATTTATTCACTTACGTTTCATATAAGATTAAAGAATTTTCAATTAGGACAAAAAAAAAGGTTTAAATATGGCTGAAGTAAGTTGTCAATGACTGAAAATTACAGGAACAAAGCACCATTAATTTATACCTAAATGGACCCAATAAAACTTTTTAAAAAATTACAAAACTTCATTATATTACAGTTTAGAGGTAAATAAAATATAGATTACGAGCTTAACTGAAGTGGAGCTTTCAGAACTTTAATATTTATTGTTACTTGAAATGAAAAAAAAAAAAAAACCTTAAGTTGTCTGAATAAATTGCTCGTAAACTTAAATTTAATAAAAATGACGGAAAATGGATATATATATATATAACCCTTTAGATATAAATAAGCTTTCCATTTATAAATATATTTAACTATATATTTAATTTTTATTTTTACTTACAAATGAGCAGCGAAAACATATGATTTCTTTTTGTAATTAATGTTACTTAATGAAAGTTTGGAAATTGATATTCTAGTGATTTGTTTTGTGGATTTCATTCCTGTCCAAATAATTCACATTTAAAATTCTACTTTAGCGATCCTTCAGAAATTCAAACGAACTGAAGTTTTCTATAATTTACAGCCTCAGCCTTTCATAATTATTATATTACATATTAATCTACCAAATTCAAAAGGTTTTCCGATTAACTTGAACCACTAGTTAACTGATCCACATTCCATTGGAGAATGTATTTCAGTTTCGCCTTATCCAAAATTACTCTTGACTTCCAAAATAAGTATCTTCAATCGATATTTAATATAGAATCTCTAAGTGTGTCGGGATGGCATCTATCGATCTATAACCACGATATATTAGATGAGAGCGATAGGTGAAGCAAATCAATCATATTTATGAGACGACGGCTTTTATTACATACTTAATGTGTTCTCCGAAAGGTTATGAAAGACAATAGACATCTACACACACACAGAGAGAGAGAGGTTATTAGTTAAAATAAGTGATATGCTGTTTTCTCTTTCCTTTCGAAGCTACTGGAAATTAATAAGGAGTAATTGAATTTTAGCTATATGGTATGATATAATTTAAGAGTGAGTATTAAATCTGTAATAAAACCAAAGAAAAGATATTAAATAATTATACACTATACATTTTTTGTTCATTTTAATTGGAAATAATTCATTATATATGTAAAATATATATTTGGGCTTATAAACTTAAATAAATGTCAAAGGAATAAATTTTGGAAAAATATAAATAATCAAACAGGATGCGAAATCATTTTAAAATCATATATTTCACAATAAATAATCCCTTCGTTTTACTATGTGTTCTTTTTTTCCTCTGTCTCTTTTCATGTATTTGTTGCTTTTATGTATCTACCTTACAATAAGAGAAAAAAAATAAATATATACCTAGTAACAAAAAAACGTTAGAAAATGAATATTTTCTCAAATAGCTCTTGCTTTAAGATATATTTAATTGGGATTCTTTTTCTACAAAATATTTTAAACCTTACGTCTTATTTTAGTTTTACTCAATTTAATTACCGGATTACTTTCTAATTTTCTTTGTGGCAGCGATACCCTAGTAGTCCTGGTTCCGGCGGGTGTTGTTCTTGTCGAGTATTAGGTTCGAGTCATGATGACACTAGAGACCTGCCATATTGAGGAGCTGAAGCACGCAAAATCTAGTTAAGGTCCCAAGTCATCCCAAAAGACGTAGTATGGAAGTTTGGAGATGGAGGCACCAGCTCAGGTGTCATCGTCGTCACTTGACCAAAATTCCAAATCACGAGGTCCATCGCCAAAACCCCACGTGTTGCTTCTTAGTGAGATGCTAATAAATAATCTTAATCCCATTTCAAACTTCATTTAATTTCATTATTGCACTTTCTTTCTTAAAATAAACATTTTTAAAAATACAATTATTGAGCAGATATATTTTAATATCTTTATAAGCCCACCAAGAAAGCCTTTCCCACTATAATACATGTAATGATATCGTTAAGAATAAGATGTACAGTAAGACCTCATTTAATGCTTCCCTGATTCACATTGATACGATAAATTGCGTCGCACATTTTGCTTTGACAAATTTTCCTTTAAATTATTTTTCATCAAGTTTCTGTTTATTTTATAATAGTTTAATTTATTATGTAAATCTCGTTGATATTGGAAAGATGAACAAGGTAGCCTCGTGGTCAAGATCATAGACTTGCAGCCAGCATTTCGGTTCAAGACTTGATTTCACTACAGACCGACGGTGAAGCCGGACTGATGCAAGTTAAATGGGTTAAGGCTCCAAGTTCTCCCGTTAATATAGTGTGGAAATTAAAAGAAGGGGTGCCAGGTCAGGTGTCATTGGCCTCATTTGACCGAGATTTACTATTACGATGCGCGTCGCCAATAGCCCTAGTGTTGCTTCTTAGTGAGACGTTAAAAAAACATTCTCAAATTAGAAAGACTAAATAGTGAAAAAAAATGTATATTGTATATATATATATATATATATATATATATAAAAATATATATATATATATATTAATTATTTGGTAATACTTTTATGCTTATGTATATTGTAATGTACGATACACAACATATATAAAAGAAGTGTACATTAATAATATGCCAAACTCATGTAAATTAGTTTTTGTGGAAGTATTGGAAATTTTATTCGCTTTTGCCAATTGCAAAAAAATAATAATAATTAATTAATTAATAAAAGTTTCTAGCTTATTAAAAACTCTATAAATTCTTTTATTAAGGTAAGAAAGGCTGAGAATTTCGGTATAAAAATGAACTTAATGTTTCTGTGTACATGTTTAAATTCTATGTAACTTATGTTTTACAACCCAGATTAAAATAAAATAATTTTTTGAGTAAAAGTAGTTTATTTCTGATCATGTGGTCCATCATATCTCTATATGTAAATGTAAAAACTACTTACTTCATTTAACGCTGTTTGATTTAGCGCTTGGTTGTCTTGGAATGCATTCTAAGGGATAAACGAAGTCTTACTTTATCAGAAGAGTATCATATTAAAATTGTTTCAAAAATGAATAATATTTAATTGCTTGACTTACATGAATTTATAATATCAATGAAGGAACTTTTATATTCAATTGGGAGTTAATATTAATTTGCATAACTGTTGTTCTGTTACTTAAAAGCGAAGAAGTTATTTTAACTAGGAAATAAATGTTTTTCCAAATACTTCTAATTAGAAGTTTATTATTTGCCCATCCCTTACCGTATTTTACAAATTTTTCAATCATTTCATATTTTTTTTCAGCAAAAAATCATTTAATTTTGCAATGTGATAATTATTAAATATTTACGTCTGGACTCCAAATATATGGGACACTTATAGGGTGAAGCAGCATCTAAATCTTTAAATAAACTAGAGAACATAACTAATTATGTGATGTTACAAATAGCTAATGAGTATCCTTACAACGGATTTTAGAATCATGCACAATCTTACTGTACCTATCTTAAGAAATATATCAACTAATTTTGCAATCTTCCCAGACGTGTATTGTGTGTAATTTGAAACTATTATCTAATGCCCTTTGAAATATCTTCACATTATATATGCGTAACTTTCTCATTTAATTTTTTTTCACAGCAAGATTGAAGCGAAAAATAAAACAGAAGTTAGAAGTATCTTTAACGGGAGCCAACTTTTTAGAATGCATAACAGCTTACATGTGGCCAACAGTCTTATTACATTCTTATGAATAACTAGTTCTCCAAGCTCAATTACAGGAAAGAACTATTTTTAAAATTAAAAAAGTGTTGCAAAAAAGCCTACTTTTAAAAAATGCTAAATTGTTATATATCTGACGAAAATCAAATGATTCCCTTGTGAATATACCTGTCTCTTAAATTCTTAGAATTATTAATCTGAACACATAAAAAATAAAAATAAATAATAATGCGATAATTCTGAAAACATATATGAACTGGCAGTATACATCATCTTAGAACGTACAATGATTTAAATTTAAGAAAAAAAATTTATAGTTAGCAATAATTAATTTCACCCCATTCCTTTTCCGGTGCTTGGAATTTCAGGAATTTAAACATGAATAGAATAAATATATAAAAATAAAACACATTTTTTTATACACGCATAGCATGTTTTAAAAAACAAGGACATTCATTTGCAAATTTTTCTTTCAAATAACATTTATGTGGGTTCTGATTGATAAACTCGACACAAATAAACCTTTCCAGAATGTTTATCTAAACCATAAAATGTTATTCAAAGTGAATGTAGTTTGTCAAATGTATCTAGTTTTACATTATAATAATTAATCATCACCACTTATTTCATATTTTTTTTCTCTTAACTATATTCATTAAAGCATTATACTAAGTTCAATCAAAAGAATGGATTGAATTCAATCAAGGGTAAGTGCTATCGTTATAATAAGATTATAGACCAGTACTCATGATGCATTTCCATTCATCCTCTTTTTGACCTATGAAATAATTGTCCTGCTTCATTAATAAATGCCATTTTCCGCAAAAGCTGCCACCATTCCCCTCTTGAATATAAGAACCGTTTTTTTTTGTCTGTTTCCTTTCCCATTCATTCAGAATGAGGGTTATCCTCCCTTCTATGAAGAGAGACGAAACTAATTTGGTACAAAAGTGACGTGTCAACAAAAGGGACAGTTACTGCCATATGAAAGGGATCACACGCTCACGTCAGAAGTGTTTCATTTTAATGAAGCTTGTTTCCACATAGAGAGTACTTGATCCTTTTTACCCAAGTACTCTTTAAAAATATTTCATTGTTTCCTGAAAATGACTCAATGTTAGGGATTTAACAAGCGCTGATTGAGATGTAATGATTCTGTTGAATCTGATATATAGAGAACATACAATAGACGTATGGATAATTTATGCTTCTTACAATCTAACAATGTTGATTTTATAGTTATTAAGAGATTTTAAGAACGTGTATTAAAAATAACATACCTTTTATGAAGAATTATACAAAAATGCTTGTACATATATCTAATAAGAAATATCTTTCGAAAATATATAACTTGATGCGACTCTACATTTTATAATAATTATAATTATAATATATATATATATATATATATGTGTGTGTGTGTGTGTGTGTTTGTGTGTTGTTTTTATGTAATTCAACAAAATAATCATATAATTTATCAGTTCCACAGAGTTAGCATATATATTCTAATGCATGCTTCAACTGGTGATAATACAATCGTCGTCCTGTTTTGTTTTTATATTTAAATTGTAGATAAATCAGATAATTTTGTACATCGTATAAAACCAAATTAAATACTTTTTTTTTATCTAGAATATGTTGCACATTTTACCAGAGTTTCCTTTACATAACAATTGTTTTGATCATTACATATAACACTGTAGAAAAATTTACTCAGTTCTTTTATAGTTTTTTACAAAACAAAAGCTTCATTTTTTGTACATATTTATTTCTACATGTATAGAAGTTCTCTGCATAATGTGGAATAAATAGGAGGGTAAATTCTACAAATTTAACGCATCAAGTTCAAAATTATGGAAGTATAAGTGATTTTCTAGTTTTAGTTATTATCCTCTATGAACGGTGTTCTGTGTAACTTGAGTACTAAGTTAAATATTATATTTGTAAAACCTTGTTAATGATTAATATTGGAATTTTAAAATGTTTATTTGAACAAGAGTGCCTCAAATTCTCTTGAAATAAATTAATTAACTATATCTCAAAACTAGAATTTTGAATTAAGTTCCTTCTAAACAGTGATATCATATATTATTCTCAGAATTGCATCTCAAAAATTAATGCTAATAAACTGCATTTAATGAGTATTCATTTTCTAATGAATTTAAAACTTTATGCAGAATTGAAGATTAACGAAACTAATTTGTGTTGCACCAGAACGTCTAAATATGTAATGAATCTTATTAAATTCTCATTAATTATTTAACAAATATGCTTTGAAAGTATCATTTTAAATAGAATTTTCCTTCAAAAGAATGGTTTGTTTATAAATGCAAAACATAGAACTCACAAAGATTTGAATAACTTAATCTTTATAAAGTTGAAACATTCATTTAAATTCTTAAATAAAACTTAATACTTAAAACATAGAGTGCGAGATACTATGAATTTATTTACAATTGATTCTCTTAATCCTTAATATTATTAGCATAAAAGTTTTTAATTATTCTTGTCTATACGTGTAATATAAATGCAAATATTGACACAAGTTGATGTTACCAGACTGCGAGATCTATTCTTAATTCAAGAATATATTGTAAATTTATGATCTACTTTTTTTTAGAAATAAATTTAGAGGGAATTTTAGTCTTAAAATGGGTTA
This sequence comes from Nephila pilipes, assembly GCA_019974015.1. Taxonomy (NCBI): domain Eukaryota; kingdom Metazoa; phylum Arthropoda; class Arachnida; order Araneae; family Nephilidae; genus Nephila; species Nephila pilipes. The sequence goes on along the minus strand of BMAW01085206.1, from coordinate 196,523 downwards.
TTAAGAATAACTTATTTTCTTTCTTTCTCTCTCTCACACACACACACTCACATACACACACTCTCTGTCTATCTATCTTGAATCTCTTATATATATATATATATATATATATATATATATATATATATATATATATATATATATATATAAATTTTAAATTTAAAATTATGTATCTCCAACTATATAGCAGTGTTTTTCATACATGTATGAATAACATTCAAACTAAAATTAGAATCATTACGTGCATTTGGAATCCCACAAATATATTTTTTTGGAAGTCTTTTTGCAGAATTGCAATTCTTTGTCTAGATTTTGAGATTTTCTGTTTCAGTTTAAGGTTGATACATTATAAACATGTATGAAAGCTCACCTAATAATTCTTTCTTTTTCAAAGAGAAATTTACACAATCGCTTAAACAAAATAAGATTTCTTAAATATCCCAAGGAAACTTTTTCGATGTTAACATACAATAGAACTTTTACAGATTTTTAGATTAATTCACCTTCAAGAACTACATTTTTGAAGTAATTTATAATGATATATTTTTCAGCTAAAAACAAATGAAGTTTTTTCGCATAATACATAATAATTTAGAGAGCCCTTTATTTTCCTTTAATCTTCAGCAACTCTTTCTTCATTTGGAAATACATAGTTGCTTTTTGTAATTTTTGACTAATGAATATGGGTTCTCCATATCGATTTAAAAAAATACATTACGAATAGCGTCTATTTCGGAGACACATGGAAATGAATAATAATGAAAGAACAAGTAATTGAAAAATAAAAAAAAAATGATAAAAAGTTTCTCATCTAAATATTAGAAACCAGTGCTAAGAAAGAAGTAAAGAAAATTTCCAAAGAGATAAAAAAAAACAGACGAAAGAACTCTAGGAATCAGCTAACTATTTATAAGTAATGATGAAAAATTTCATGCAGAGTAAAAGTGTATTTTATGGCTCTATTTCTATAACTATTTCTACCTTCTAAAACTCTTTTTTAAACCGGGGTAAATTAAAATATTTTTAAGCTATTTTCAATCAGGATTTCTTACAGTAAGTTATAAATGCATAAAAGAAAATTGAAAAAATAAATCATTAGATCGTAGATTAAAACTTGATTTTTTTTCATAAATTAGAATAATAAATACAAATGTGAAATTAATATTTTTCATAGACAGAAATATTGATAATTCACTGCAATCTATTGTATTTTCTCATAATTAAGATAAGAAAATTCGAAATGTCTCATATTCTGTATAAACATAGCTAAATGTACAGAAAGAATTATGCATACATTTTAAATTTTATCTTCCTATCACATTTAAAGAATCCATTAACGTTTGAGTTTTTAAACTATGTAATTAATTCGCAGAATTCTTTCTGTATCTCCATTTTATGTATAGAAAAGTAAAATATAGATAAAATGAATGCATCAGTTACTTTTTTTTACCAGTTCATAATAATTTACAAACTGATATTTAAATTTATGTAAAATAGAGACAATTTTTAAATTACTGAAAAATATTGTTTTACATTTATTGTACTTAACGATATTTTAACAATGTTATTGTAAACAACAATTATTATAGGAAAAGGAACTTTTGTTTGGGATCAATAGAAATTTTAATTCTTTTTTCTGTTTTAAAACTGAAATAATTGAATATTTATTATGTAAATTAAAATAAAATAAAACATTACAATACACAATACAATACTTCGACTACAATACAATAAAACTTGTATTGTAGTCGAAGATATATGTTTAAGTACGTATTTTTTCCACAAACACACAGGTGTTGTGAAACAAACTCATATTAAAATAAAGATCTAGATTTTATAAGATATGATTTCAGAATAGTAAAAATAGTTAATACCTTTTCATCCTTTTACAGAATTTTTTTCTATACATATAAAATGCAAATTTGAGCTTAAGTATAAGTTGATACCTATACTCATTTCATGTGCTTCTTAATTATACTTGTGTTTAATAAATGGAAAGTGTTATTTCATTTGTAAAAAAATAAGCTAAGATTGCTTTAAAATGATCTCTGTTAGAACAAAGAAAGAAAGTCTTACAACAACGAAAAATGCTTTTGTGAATTAAAAGTGGTCAGTTGGGTTAGATATTTTTATCTTCCCGTATTGCTTTACAATAAAATATTGAGCTGTTAGGTTTAAATGAGACTCTTTTTCTCACTTTAAAACTAGAACTGTCTCAATATTTTAACGTTTTGTTAGTGGCAATATTATGTGCACTCTCTTCTTAACACTGTCTGATATATATCGCATTCGAAAACATAAATTCTCGCTCGCCAATAAACGCTTCATTCTCCTTGAAAGGAAGAATTCACTATGTTAAAGGAACAAGTGTCAGTGATAAAGCTAGAGCCAGTCGATAAGCCAGACTAGTACTCGGACATGGGCAAGATTAGATTTTTTCGATTGCAATAAAAGTGGAGATCAAATTGATTAGCAGCCTTCTCCCTGGAGAGCATAGCCTGGACTCTTGCCCCTTCCGGCCAGCACGCATTCAGGCATTCCCGAACAGTTTCGTAATTAGGTTATGGTTTCTGTCCTAAGGATGCGGCTGCCATATTGCCATGTCTACGGCCTCGTTTTTTATTCCAACTTCTATCCTAAACTCGGGGCATGCTCTCTACAGCCACTTACTCGATCCGCGGATCGCCTTGATGATTATTGTCCACTGAGACTCTTAACCTATTCTGGGTAAGACTGGATTATGTCCAATAAATCGTAGTCCTAATCTAGAATATCTGAGTGGATTCTTTTTCTATTTTTTAGCTAAGTGTTGCCGGAAAATGTAAGAGAAAGAGAAAAGTAATTTTATTCAGTCCCTTGAAAATTTCACTTTTACTCTGAGGTTTAATGCTTCCAATTCAAGAATTAAGCTTCATTAATGCAATTTAGAATCTTCGTAAAAAGTTTTATTTCGGGCAACTCTTAGTTTATTGGATTTCGTATTTGCATTTCTGCTGCAATAAATTTTTATTCTTACGTTGGTTCAAGATTGGAGTATAGAATAACATTAAAGAATAATTTTCTTGGTTTTTGAGTGCTTTCCCTTTAATTTTGTAATAACTTTTGAGGGATAGATTATAAAAAAGAGTAACAATTTTGAATAATTTATGACTACGTTCTATATGACCATATGGGTTATTTACTTTCCAGAAATTTTATACAGTCATGAGCGATATTTTGAAACAAGTAATTAAGGTCTTTTCTTAAGTTTTCTGGATTAAAATCTATTCCTTAAAATTTCTAAATACATTAGACAAGAACATGTTTCATTTTCATCAAAAGCTTTTTTTGAAATATAGTTGAATATAGTTAAAAAGAGTTTCCGTATTACGATAATACTTATCCTTTTATATAATTTTACAGAATTACTTATTTATAGTTTAAAATTAAAAGGAATACCAATTGAAAAATTGATGTTCTGAATTTTAGTTTATTTGCTTCTGAATTCCGTCAAAAAAGGATAATAGTATATCATGTATTAAAGGATCATATTTCTACGACCGAAATGTAATAGATATTCTCAATAATTTACAAAATCCTAGAGTACTAAAATGTTTTTAAAAAAGAACATATAAGTAATTTCTGCTTAACATTTTTATTGATTTTCCTCTCTTAATTCTAACGGGGATGACGTTATCAAATAATGATGATTATTTCCTCCCATTCAAATAAAAACCATGAAGAGGACATAGAATACGAATATCTCTTTACTGCCTCTCAAATCTCTTGTTTGAATCTAATTAAAGTTCAAATGATATGTCGGACAGACGCATTGAAGCGAAATTTTCTTCCATTTGAACTTCTTCCAATTAAATAAATGACTCTTCAGAACATTTCTCTTACATCAGGATGTCCATAAGATCTATCCCATAGAAATCAGTAAACAGTTTCACGCATCACTTAACACGTTATTGATTTGTAACGATCAATTTTTAGTATACTATCGAAACCTCTAAGTTTTCGCACAAATTAGAAAAAGAGTAGGTAATTAATACATGTGAAACAAAAAAAAAAAAGACTGAGTCATAGGAAAATTAAATCTTAGTGAAATTTTGAAGCTTATATATAATTAAAATACAAGTATGTGTGTGTATTTAAATCATTAGTATTTTTGTTCTGTTTATAAGAGAGTGTTAAATCAATATGCACTGTTAAATTTCGTTCCATTCTGCATATTGTATTTTGCATCTTATAAATTCATAAAAGTATTATTATAAATAAATTTCAGCAAATTTCAATAAATATATACGTTATTTTAAGGAATTTCTCATGCATTTTGTGTTGCTTATATAATTTTTTTTTTGTTTTTTGTTTTTAATGTATGTTTAATTTTCTTTTGAAATATATTCCTTTTATTGTAAGCATTTAGACATTTATACAAATTTTGTATGATGTTTCCCTTACTTGTATAACGTATTTTTTAAAAAAAAATTAAGTAAAATAAGTTATTTTGTGTGAAACATTTTTTTTATTTAAATGAAATATGATTATATGGTAGTTAAGTTTAAATACTGGTAAATAAATTACTATTTTTAGTAAACTTATATTCAATTTTACACTATAGTGGTATGTGTAAATTCGTCAATGAATTACCATAATTATTTTATTTTGTATCATTTGGCTTATTCTTATTTGAGACTGGTAGATACTAGGGTTTATATTAGGATTTAGTAATATGCTTGGATGTTCTAAATATTCTTTTGAATTTAAAAAAAAATCAATTATTTTGCTTTGTGATAATAAATATCTACTTTCTTATCTTGAATATCAGAAACTTGTTGTTTGAATTGGAAAGATTAATTTGGGAACTACCCGTATTTGATATTGCATTCTGTAGTTTTCTAAATTTGTATGATTATATGCTTAGTTATTAGTGTTATTTACGGAAGGGTTCTAATCATATAATTAGATTTATAACTTTTTGTTATAGAGTTTAGTTTTTTATGATGGCTGAAAGATTTTTTTTTCGATAAAAGAGGTGTATGATATCGGAAGTGTTGATAAATTTCATAATTATGAATTAAGTAAGATGATAGATAATGGCAATATGGGTGAGGCTTATGGTAATGGTAGTTATGAAATTACATGCAACCATAACTTTAGTCATAAGTTAACTAGAATATATATTTAATCTCAGAGAACGTGTTACTTAAACAAGCTTATAGGAATTACTCGTATAAAACAAGGATACATTCTGAAATATTAAAAAATGAATGTAAATGTGATAGTAATTTTATTGGTTTTTTAAATAATTATGGAAATAATAAGGACAAGGGTTCACAAAGATAAGATTACGGTTATAGATTTAAAAATATTACATTAAATTACAATATTTGTAATAATAAAAGGTATAAAACTTATAAAACTTTTATTAATGAGCAATTTAATATTAATTCCAAATTAATTTTTATCAAAACTTATAACTGTGTTTGTTTACTTAAATGCAAGATATGTGATTATATAAATATATAGATAAAAATTGTAATAATATTAATATACGTATAAATCAATATAGTCATGGTACTAAAAACTTCAGGAATATAAAAATTGCAATGATTTTGAAAATGAACTCTTTAATAGTCATACATTTGAACATATAGAGTTAACTGTTATTAAGATAGTTAACTCTATATTTGAATATATAGAATTAACTGTTATTAACCGATGGTTTTTGTATGAACACAATTTTGTATAATATATTCAATACTATGTACCAATGCTTTGGATTTTAATAACAGTATGCTTCAAATATTTCAACAAAATGACCGTAAATATATTTTTATAGAATTATAGTTTTAATATCCTCCATTTCTCTAATAAATTAAATAATACAAAATAGAGAAAGAAGTAGCAAAATAAAAATATATGACACAAGAATGTTATTAAAGAAAGCATTTATAATTTATATACTAAATTTTTAAAGAAATACTTCAATATTAAAGAAATTAAATACTTTCTTCCTAGTTTGAAGAACGGAGAAATAAAAATTCTAAAGGTTTTCTTATTTTTGAAATAAAATAGTATTTGATTACATATTGTTAAGGATATCTGTAAATCTTTAGTTCATAAATATAAATTTGTTGATAGTAATAGTGATAATCACGTAATAGATTATTTTCCTAAATGCTTTATGTGAATAAGTCCTTTGAAAAAATACATTTTAACAATATTATAAACAAGCACAAAAATTAAAGGTTAATAATATTCATATTAATAATGCGTTTAATATATAATTATGGTTATTATAAAGATTTACAAAGCAGTAATGAATGCAATTGTAAAGTTTGTAAAGAATATATATAGGCATAATACCAACGTTTGTTTGCAGGCAATCTAATTATTGTTAAGGATGAAAATTACAGTAGGATATTGAAGAAATGTAGAGATTTCGTACTTATAATTTCTAGCAATTATAATTATGTAAAGAAAAAAAGGAATGAAGACATTAATAATTGCGTATCTAATTTGACTATTAAATATAATTTACCTATCGAAGATTTTAACAAATGTAAAAAAAGTATTAATGCCGAGATTAAATATTTCAATTTTAAAACAATAGATACTTTGTTTAAAAATCTATTGAAGACCTCTTGGATGAGTTATATACAAGTATTGATAAAGTCCTTAGTATATATAAGTCCTTAGTATATTCATAGTATAAGCTTTATATAAGAAAAAAGGTTATACTATGAATATTGTAAACTTTTCTTATATCTTATAACTTTTAAATTTCATGAAGTTTCTATTAAATTAAAGCTGTGACTAATGGCATAAATACTTACATTATTATAGCAGGTCAAAATCTTTAAAATATTTAACAAGAATCTATTGATGGCTTTCATAAGACTGTTATTAATACAAAGAGTTATGAAATTTTTAATTTCATAAAAGATTACGTTATGACTCTCTTTATAGGTATGATTACAAAAATTTGGTTAATACAATACATATACAAGATTTAATTAATATTCTTTATGTTCATTTTAAAAATAATAATAATTAAAAGATCTATATCTTATGAGAAATTTAAAGTTTTATTTACAGTTCTATAACTTATATGAAAATAATATTTTTTACATTGATAAAAAATATAAACAAATTAAAAGAATACCACTGGGAGGACATTTTAATAATAGCCTTACCAAAATTTACCTGTACTTTTATGAAACCTTTTACAGACAACAATAAATTCACTTTCTTTAAATATAGAAATGATTTTTAATTTTTCAAAATAAATTTAACTTAGAATTTAAACCGTATTTCTCTCTCTCTCATTTTATTCCTTTTTTAAATCATATTAAAACTGTTATAAATTCTTTTGTAACAGATTATTTATCTCTAAATTTAAAAGTTGTAAGGAGTATTAAAATATGTTTGACAAAAGAGATAATTAGGTTTTTTCTCGCAATTATATAGTAGTTTTCTTTTACAGCAATTTAAGTTTTAATATTTATGAAATGCGTTTCTTAATGATATTCTTTGAAATATTCAATTAGTTAACATACCTTTAAATTTTCAAAACAATTTTAAGTACATTCTTTCATACTTGTGTAAAAACTGATAAACCAATTAAATTTTGAAAACTAATTTAAAATATAAAAATCATAAAATAGGTTAATTTTAAAGTTACATAAAATGGAAGAATTTTCTTCTTCTTTAGTGTTTAGTATCTAATTTTTATTCGGATATATTCTTAGAATTCCTTTTTGAATATTTTTAGAAAACTTATAGATTTATTGAGGATGTTTATTTCATAATTATAAATCTGATTCATAGAAGGCTTGGAATAAATGATATGTTTAATTATTCTAGTTTTTGGAGGCAAGAATAAATCTTGGACTAAATTGCGAAATAAATGTTACTTAAAGATCAATGAGTTTTTTATAGTTTTATTTATTAACATTAAATATATATATATTTTGTATTTGAGCTAGTTTTCAGGCTAGGTTTAATCATTTATATTTTTTTGTGTTTAAGTTTTTGTTGTACTTTTTATTGAATTTAGATTTAAATTACATATTTTATGAGGCTTTATTTTTGTTCCCTCATTTTTGCATGTTGTGTTGGAGTAGGCTGGGGCTTTTTCTTTTGTAGAGTTATTGCTGATTGTGAAAATTTGACCTTTGAAACATGCTTAAGCAGAGTACCTTTATCATAATCTAGAAGTAGTATTACATAGCGTTATTTCCATTTTATTAATTTTAAATGATTTTTGTTAATTTATTTCTTTTTTCAATTATCTGTTTCTCATTCACTATATATATATATATATATATATAAATTCATAAGAATAGTTAATTAATGCAATTTGGTACTCAATAATTCATGCGCCTCGACTCTATCATATATTGAAGTAATAATATTCAAAATTAACCTACAATGTACTACATGTTAACCTACAATGATGGTTTCCATCTATTCCAAATGAGAAAGTAGAGTGATATAGGTCAACCATTTCTCTTCTCAACCATTATTCTTCTCGTTCCATTTCTTTTCTCACTTTATAGTTTAGCACATAAAGGTGTTCTAGAACACAATTTTTTTGTACTAAACAAAAAAAATGTAATTCATTTAAGTTCATTACATGCTTGCATAAGCAGATTTTGAAACAGAAATGTTGTCTTATAGGATGTTGTAAAATCATTAAAAAGAAATGAATCTTCTCTTAAACTAAAAGTGAATTTTGGCCTCTCAAATACATATGCTTCTGCTCTTGAAAATATGAGTAAATAATGAACATACAAATAAGATCGTTTAATTCAACTAACTTTGAAAATGCTTCACCTGCTTATAATTGGAGGTGAGGTTCTATTTTAGGTTTTGTCTTCGTAATCAAACAGTGGTTCAAAATTCTGAGGAACATCTCGATTACCTCTTTGTATTATATTAGTTCAATGAGAATTAAATGATCTAGTCTAAACCTTCGCTGTTAACTTAATTTGAACACTTATTTTCATTATTTTTTCCTCTTTACCTCATTCTTTATTCGTAACAAGAATTTCTTTAGATTCCATTTATAGTGTAGATGAAGGAATTCTTGCTGTAGAACAGGGGGAAATGAACACAGTTGCTATGCAAAGAATCAAAAAAAAAAAAAAAACAATGTGTGAATTTGTTTACAGAATCAATATTTTCGTATTTGACTGTTTTCATGGATCTCGGTCAGACATTAATTTATCCATTTCAAGTATACATAAATATTTATATAACGTGGTTGTTAGTTCCAGAAATTAAGTGAAATGTCAATTTATGTTATGAAATTAGAAGCTTGTGTTATAACTAAAAATGTTCCAATAAATAAACTATATAATTTTCATTCTGCAGTTAAAATAGAACTCGGTTTATTTAAAAACAACATTTGATTAAAAGTACTGTTCTTAACTATTTGCATAAGGATTTATTCGTCATTACAATTAAACCCTTTAAACTGAGACTCACTTTATATGCATGTTACTTTTCTATTGTTTCTTCAATATCAAGAGGTCTTGTTTTTACAAAATATTTGTTTATTTCTTTGCTTGCTAGTGGGAAGAGATTTTTTCAAACTTCATTGTATGGATTATTACGCATAAATAAAATACCATATTTTAAATAGTCTTTTCCTTTCCTATCTATCTATTTCTTTTCTGTTTTATTAGGATTTAAATGCATGTAAAGTCATAAATGATTTGATAATGTTTTCAATACTTACTCAAGCAAAACATTTTATGCAATGCATTGCGTGTAAATATAACTATTCCAATACAACAAATAAACATTAAATAATTATTTTTAGAAAAAAAAAAAGATAACTCTCTTAATAAAGATGAAAGCTTATGTCAGATTTGTGTGAATGCTTAAAAAGCTTTATGAAAAATAATTTTTTCTTCAATTTAGTATAAAAAGTGAATCACAAATTTGTTTATAATGATTTAAGCACTTTTACTTTACAGCGCTTTAATATGATAGTAGATATAAGAAATCTGTTAATGTAATAAAATTAAATTTATTTTCTTTTTAAACACACATACACGTGCTTAAGTTTATTCATATTTAATTTATGTTTTATCAGCTATGTATTAATTACGTTCTCATTGCCTAAATGTAATTTAAATTTGCAAGAATCTGTGAAAACACTCATATTATGTGATCATAACAAGAAATTATACTTTTTTTTCAAATAGTTTCCAATTTTTGGAGACCTTTCAGCTTTTTATAATACCACAGTATTGAAATATGAAATGCATTTATGAATTACATTTTTAGCACGTATGTACCCAATGATTTCAACACGGATATATTTAAAAGAGAAACATTGACATTCTGGTAGAAACTGATGGCTATAAATTTATATTTTATGGTTCTCCAGATTCCACATTGAGGTAACTCAGAAGCTTTAAAATAGAAAAATAATAATTATTGTATGCCAAGTTAAAATAATATCGTTTTCAAAATTATTAACAAGGAAGCTCATATTTTGCAGAATACTTACAGATGTAGCATTCTATATTTTGAGATGAATTATATTTATAAAAATACAAATCTAATAAAATTTATATTTTTTCAAATTTTTGAATCAGATTTATCAGTATTTTATACAAATACTGTGTCATAGCTAAAATTTGTGAATGTTTATTTAAAACATACCGTTTTCACAGTACAGGAAATAACTTCTTTTCATAAATGCAAAATATTATCTCTGCGAATAGAGTAAATTTTGAGGAAAGTGAACTAGAATCCTAAAAAACACATTTTCGGAATAAGATAAATAAAGTTATTTTTCTCTTTGTCATACCAGGGTTGTTTACAGTTTAAAATTCAACTTTCGAATGCTCAATTTATATCTGATTTTCTTAAAGATTACAACAAAAGGTTTTGTGAAGTGATTTCAATATGACTGCAATTTCAATTTTTTCCAGCAAAGTCAAAAACATATAACATTTGAAGCACTTTAACGTCTCAATTACCTTAATCACATTCTACAAATAATATAGAGAGTAGAATGTAATTATGTGACATTTTAATAAGATAAATTTTCCTTATTTTTCAATGTAGTAAAAAATGAGTATTGAATTTATTAAAATTTGGAGGTGGAATCTGAAAACACTTTGATTTCCCTTATTTTTCACTCAGTTCTTCGAAATAGATTAAATATAAACTGTTTTTAAGAAAAAAGCACATTTTAAAATTTCGTATTTTTTCTGAATTGTAATATTGAGCCTTTCAATCTAGTCAATGAAATCACAAGTAACAAACAATAGTAATAACTTTTTTTTTGAAAATCACTTCGTACACACATTACAAGATAAGATATTAGGCCATAGTGACGTACTTTCTCATACGTCTGTATTGTTTTTTTTATATAATTTGTCACATATTTTTAGGTTTTACTATGCAGTTTAACAAATAATCTGCAGTCATATTGACATTCTAGCGATACTACTGCTTTTTATGTCTTAGTGAATGCTTTAAAAACTATAAAAAATATATAAAAATATTTTTATATTCAATGAATATGATAAAGCTTTATATAGAAGTAGTATACTCGTTTTTTGAAATACTGTCACAGATTTGGTTTGGTTTGTTTTTGTTAACATCTCACTAAAAGCAACATGAGGGCATCTGGCGACGGACCACGTAATTTTGAATCTCAGCCAAGTGAAGAGGATGATACCTTAGCTGGCTCTCCTAATTTCCACACCACGCTATTGGTAGGACGTTGAGCCCGATATATTTAACGTGCATCATCCCCAGCGAGTCCTTAATGGGATCAAGGTTTGAACCCGTCATTCAACGAAAACCACCGGCCACGAGTATAGAACCATGACCGCTAGGCTACTGCGGCCACAATACCACCACAGAATGAAGGCTCTTGTTATTATCTCCGAACTTATTTTGATAATTTGCAGCAAATAAAACATTAATTGCTTTTATCTCTGAAAAAAAATTAATCTCTCTCTTAATTAATTAAATCTTCCTTTTATTAAAACTTAGAAAGATTTCCATTTCATAAGGATTTATTTATGATTTGTGTGACAATGATGCACTCTTTTAATTAATATATATATGTTATGATGAAAGGCTTATTTCCATTGGCTTCTTAGATGTGATAGCATAATTAAAATATATAACTAAGTGTATTTAAGGAAGGTGTCTTAATGTACAATTAACCATCAGTTGAAGTACTAAACTCACTTTTAGCAGATAGCTCATAATTACCATTAGAATATATTGCTTAAAAATAATTAGTATTTGGACACTAAATTCATTGAGTTTCAGCGATATTAATAGCAGCTAAAATGATATTTAGTTAATTAAAAAAAACTTAAATGATAAAATAGAGTTCAATATATTATTTATTTTTATCAATTTCTTAAGTTGATCTTTTTGAACCACTTACCATATTATCTTTGATTGTTTGTGAAACGATACTTCAAACTAATTATTTGTACAGGGTTTGTCCAATAAGTATCCGAATTGATGTCATAAAAAGAATTTTATTGAAGATATATGTACAGAGAATGAGTTAAAATTTTTCAAAATATGGCTCTTCTGAATCAATACATGACAGCAAAAGTTTTCTCTTGTCTTCATACGTACTCTGGAAGTCGGCAACCGTAAAACAACTTAGGCATACCGTCGAAGCCTTGAACCTCATCAATCGTCCTGAAACGATGTCTTTTCAGATTTTTTTTTTATCCGAGGAACAAAAATGATGACTAGGAGTAGATTTGTCTGTATAGAGGTTAGTACACCATTGTGATGTCTTGTTTGCCCAGCAATTCCCTCACAATTAGTGACGTGTGACTAGATGCATTATCGTGATGTAGAATCCAAGTATCAAAAATTATTCGGTTATCACATGAATACATAACCAACGATCACATTTCAAAAGATCTCGAATTTTTGTCTCATCGTCATTGATTCCAGTCGATGTCAGACGTTCAGCGTGTTATTGTTTATCTTCGACGTTTTCCCGGCCTTCATTGACTTTTTTGTGCAATACAAAAATGTGCATTCTGAACATGAACTCGTCCTGATTATCCTCACGTATCATACTTCAATTACGCGGAGTCAATTGATGCCATTATCATAGCTTACGTTATACCCCCTCCCTTACTTATCCCACGTAAAGAGACATTTTCCCATCATGCGAAAGAATTCAGTTGCCATACATATTGGACAATGCCTGTAATTATGTTCTTCTACTGAATCATAAAACGCAGTTGTGAAGCAAAATGTTTTGAAATATTATTGAGATAGTCTACAATGTAGTGTAATCACAGTTGAAAAATGTTAGATGTATGAAAATATATTTAAAAGGAACAATACATGTAATGTAAAGTAAGTTCTTATTGTTGAATTTAAAGCTGCAGTTTTTCCAAGTAAGTGTTCAGGGATATAACCAGAAAAACGCAGTCACAAAGAACTCAACAGAACTTTTATTTCTATAAGACATTGAAAACTATCAACTTAAGAAGAATAACAAGTCAATTTCTGATTGAATGAATGGAATAGAAGAAATCTAACCTAACTGGGGAAAACCACAAGTAGCGATTGTAATTCTAAATCTAAAGTTAGGCCAATTTTAAACTAATTTTGATGTTATATAAATATATCGAAATATCTCTCACAAAGGGCATAAATTGGGCTCAGTTAATAATATATGATCTATATATAGCTTTAGAAAGTAATCTTACATAGAAAAGCTGGGATATGCAACTCACTTCACTTAGAAATATTAAGGTAGATTTGTTAAAAGATATTAAAAACAGGCAAAATGTCTTAATAAAAACAAGAGATTACCATAAATCTTAATGAAATTTAATATCCATCATTATTTTAGGAATTTCAATTTAATTTTTGATTACTAGAATAATAATTTTTGATTCAAATTATTTATTGTGAGTAATAATGTTCGTAACTTCGCCAATTAACAATGTAATTTTTGATTCAAATTATAGTGAGTAATAATGTTCGTGAGTAATGTTCGTAATAATTCGCCCATAAATCAGAATTTTTTCAGAGAAATATATTTATATTGAAATACAATGTGTGCTAAATGTTAAACGAAATCTAAAAAAACAATCAATTTTCCTAATGAACAAAATGTAACATTAAGTTAAATAATTTGATCATATTTTGATATTTTCATGTGACGAAATAAATCACATTTATATGGAAAATAATACATCATATTTTGAATGTCAACTGTCTTAATTAATGAAATATTTTACTCACCAGAAGATAAAACAAATAATATTTCTGAACACAATTCTTCATGTTAATATGAATATACCATTTTTATTATAAAATATAGTGTAATGATGCATAGAATTTTCAAACTTACATATATCATAGCTAAAGTCAATATGTATCCATCTTTCCCATTTCTGCTAAACAATTAAATTTATTTTACTAAGGCTCATAATTCGTTTAAATTGAATAAAACGCGCTTAAAAGAACAATTCATTGCATAATTCATCAAATAAATTCCAATTGATATTGATCACTGACTCATTCTGAAATATTTGAATAATTATCTCAGAATGCTTAAACTTTGTAATATTCCGAACCCATCTCAAATTTCAAAGGATTACAAAACCAGGTCTTTCTGTGTCGATGCCTTCTTGCATGTCATAACCATTCCTTCCAATTGGATTACAGAAAACAGGTGAATATTTTCCCATAGCTACGCACACAAAAATATCGTGCGCTATTGGAATAAACTTCGGGTTTGATCAATGGTGGGCCATTAGTGGGTGGGAAAACTGGGGTCTACACTAGGGGGGAATAGAGATTGGAAAAGCAAAATCGGGCAGAATCAAGGGGGAAAGATGATATATGCTATTCTCCGGATATCCAGGATATAAGGCCGTCATCAAGAATGGAAGCTTTCGGTGTTTTGAAATAGGGGACCGATGCCACCAGGGGGGGTTTAATCTGAAAGCATTGTGCTAGTTTTTCGATCTCGAAATGTATATTTCTCTTCTTAGTTGCCATCGTTTAACTCGAAGTGTTATTTAAGTTATTGTTCCTTCCCATTCTGAAAAGGAACTTAGCATTTTGTTTTTGCTTATGGTTTAATGTTACATTTTAATGGGTCTGTATTTATTCACTCCCGATTATTCTTTATTCTCAGAACAATTTCTTAAAAAGTATACATATATATGTTACATAGTGAATAATTTTATTTATTTTTCATAGAGATGAATGCTATTATATAAAAAAAAAACTATTGTTTTATGTTCGTATGATCAACAGATTTATTATGCAGCAAAGATGCATTTGCAGAAATGGTTATTTCCTAAGTTTTCTTTCTAAATATATCTGAAGTTATTTCCGGGTGAGTTATATTTATAATAGATTGCACGAGTTATTATTAATTTTTAACAATATGAAAAGTTATAATAAGTACATAAGATGGATTTGCAGGTAAAAAAAAAAAAAAAAAAAAAAAGAAGAAAAGAAAAACTAAGGATTATCAAGTATAACTTTGAAAGAAATTTATATACTTTTAAAACATAGTGATACTCTTCTCAAGAAATCTTCATTTGTTTTTAATAGCTCACAAAATGAATTTGAATGTAATAAGAAATCCTACTATTGCATTGCATAAAGTGAAATAATTACACTAAGGGCTATTTACTCCGACACGTTCGGGACCACGGCTGCCCTAAATTACCTAAGTTAAAAACACGACACAAAAGAAAAATTAACACATTGCAATTATAGTTAAAACAATATGTGACAATATACTTTAATAATATACTTACAATTATTCAATTTATTAGTACTTGTGGAGTACCTGCTAGGCTGTGAGAACAAATCATTCTACATAAAGTAAAATATTTTGAATTGCTTAATAATAATACGAGGACTATTTTTTGTAGTCCTCATGTGTCAGACTAGAATATGATTTGATATTCTCCCGGCTAGCTGAATTGGTACAGTCAAAGAAAATAAATTATTTGATCCACGAGAGGGACATTTATTTACAATATACAGTTGTAATATTGTACTCATGTGGCATGTAACCCAATGGAAAACTAGAAACTCTGTACTTATAATGAAAACTGACAGTTACGATAGACTCTGGGCGAAAATGCAAACAATACTATGTTGCGACCATGCAGTTAAAATCAACAAACTCTAGAATTCACACGAAAAATCCAAAACAAGCGATTTGATCGGTTCCGGATTATAGGATGAGCCGTACCATTCGAATGAATCCACATCACAGATTGGCGAATTAAAGATTGATTGCTCTTTACTAATTAGCATAAGAGAACAAATAACTATGTAACTATGGTAATAGCATTTTGGAATTATACCTTTTTATAATTATATGGTTCTGGTGCTAAGAGCCAGATGTAGCTATAGAGATACAGATAAAAAACAATGTTGTATTTAAAAATGCTTTTTATAAAAAGAAACCAGACTCAAATAATTAATTTATTGTCTTCTCAAAGAGCAAATGGCTCATTTTTGGCTAAATGATACGTTTTTATTTATACCTTTATTTATTTAACTTATATTCAATCTAGGAAAATTTATAAGGGTAATATACAGTTCGATATTGCTATTTTAAAAAGTCTTAGCAATCACTTAGAACTTTTCATATTTTTTTATGTACTGCGAAGTTTTTCTTCAAATCTTATTTATGTAATAACTTTTAACTTCTAAGCTTAATATTTCTTTATTTTTTTCCATTTTGAATTTATTTGCAAAATAAATAATTGGGTTTAATTTATTTGTCATACTATATGCAGATGATATATATTCATGAATGATATAACGTTAACAAAATAGTTAAATATTGTTAATAAAAATTAAACAAAATGTATCTTTCACTTAAACTTACCTTCACAATCTTCTTAATTTATTTAATCTCGTGGATCAAATAAATGTATTAAATAATATTTTTCTGTAAAGTAAACAGTTGTTCCAACAAATATAAGCCTACATCATCAATATATAAAAAAATCTATTTTGTTATAAATAATCAATTTATTGAGGCTCTTTAATTTTTATCTATATTTATTTTGCATGCGTTTGACTACATTATAAGAACAGCAAGATATCAATTTTTCTTTTCAGAGACCTCTTAAATAATGATTTCAAAACAAAAATTTAAAATGCGATTACTAGGGATGTAGCATTCGTAAAAGATATCATGGTAGAACCAGATAATCATAAGAAACGTTTCGAACAAAAGAAAAGCCAAAAAATATCGATTCTTATCTTCGATGTTTTCAGAAGGGTAAAAGATGCTTTTAATCGCGATACTAGAGATGTAAGTGTTCTATCTTCAAGGCATTTTGAAGGAAACAAAAATCATCGCACATGTTTCACTCTTTATTTTTTAAAATCTTTTTATAGCATCAATGGCACTTCAAGCCATTCCCCTGTCTTTTTACTCTCCATCACGATATTTCAAAGATCGGGGCCGATCAAAAATCGTCTTTGAGTTAAAGAGCATTGAGGACTTTTAGATTGTGCTTATTTCTTTTAACCTGAATAGCACCGGAGTTATTTAATTAAAGAATAAGCCTTTTTTATTTATGTAACAGTGAAGGGAAATTTTTATAGATGCTTTTCTGAAAAATTTATCATATCTAGTTGAGTTTTGAATAAGGTAAATGCCTCATATTTCAGATATTTGTTTGATAACAAATGATATTTGTCATTTTATTTTTACTTTATTTAATCTTGAGAGTTTGGATGCAGGCAACATTATAAGATATCTTAAACAGAATTTAGGATTACAAATAGTTTATAAATATCTTTAAAAATATGTGCCTTATTTAATTGAAAGAAGTAAAAAACTTTTTCTTGTTCTTTATCTAGAAATAAATTTTTAAGGTATTATTACCATAATGATACAGGATTAAAATAATAACTATAATGGAAATTTTAAAAACTTTATATATTAATAATGCGTATTTACAAATAGTGGTAATTTATATAATATACTATTAAATTAGTGAAATAATGTCTCTTGAATATATTTTTGAAGTTTGATGGATATAATTTTGAAGATTTATACAATTCATAATGTACGCTGAATTTTAATGAATTCGGATAGTAATTGATACAATTAATATAATTTTATATTGCTCTGCTCACAATATGCTTATAATTGAAATAAATTTTAAAAGCCTTTTCACCTAACTGTTTTGATTCACGAAATGGAAACATTTCAGTGCTCACTCCAGAGCTCAATATAAAAAATTGAATGAACTAAATTATCAATTATGCATATATATTCATATGAAATGGATAAAAGCATTTATTTTCTAATAATAAGTTATTTTTACGAATATTTTTCCCATTTAGTCCCCCTGATTCATACATACAATTTTGTTTGAAATTTATTTTATTGAAGTTTATGCACAATGAAATGATTGTAATTCTAGGTGACGAAATATTAATTAATGTACTTTTCCTACATTGAGTAAATTAATCCTTATTGATGATTGATTAAGATTTAAAAAACCAGTCAATGCGAAAAAGTGTTAATATTACGTCATACGTATTTGTTTCTAATTAACCCAATAAAAACCATGCTTACTATAAAAATATTATTCACAATTACTCATAAGTCTTATAAGGAAATTAATGTATTTTAGTTAGAGTTATGAATTTTTATGAGTACAAAAATCACAACTAAAGACCTTAAGTTACTACAATTCTTTCAATGGTAAGATCAAAAAGAGGTGAATGAAACATTTATGTTGAAACCTATAAATTTCTTGAAAATTAATGTTATATTAATTAAAAATATCTTATACATTTTGTCACATATTCTCTAATAAAAGAAGTTTATTTAAAAGCAAGTTTTTGAGAAAATATGATTATTATATCCAGGACTACTATTTAAATTTGTAAGACTTTTAAAAAATATATCAGCACTGAGGCAAATAGTTTTAAGCTGCAAGAAGTATGTTATTTATATTTTGATCCAATTTTTTATTTGCTTAAAAATGTGGGTTATCTCTAAGACATTAAAGAACAGTGGCCCTTAATTGTTTTTTAAAAAGCAGAAGACTAATTAGCAACCTAAAGAGAAAAACCACTTATTGTTCATTCTTTCGTTAAAAACGTGAAGAAAAAGTAGGGATCTTAATTAAGTTATATTAACAGTTCTCCTAAGAAAAAGAAAAGACTTAACGCAGGGAGGCGCATTCTTTTAATAATTCCATAATAATAGTCCCGTGCGCTATTAAGAGCAAGTGTATGATAAAGATATAGAGTATAACACAAGAACACAGCTCGTCCCTTTTTTACTTTCCAGACTATAAATAAGAAAAACATATACATGTAGTCACGTAAATACCTTAATATTTTATTGATATACTAAGGAGTGTAAGGAGTCTATCAATCCACTGTTAGATACTTTATATATATATATATATATATATATATATATATATATATATATATATATGAGTCATATTACAATTTTTCTCTTTTATCAAACAATGTAATAATTAAATTATAAAATCACAAAAAAAATTCTTAAGTGATGCTAAATGAATAATATTTAAAACGTTTTTTGATAGATAGAAAAATAAAACATTGTGTTTAATTTTACCCGCATATTTTTTGATGTATAATTGCAACATACAGTTACAACTTTGTGAGAATTATAAACGGATAAGTCATGTATAGGTCTTATCTATTTAAGGAGAAACTAACTGAGTGACCTTCGACAAGGAAAAATGAGATTATTTTATGCCAAATTTATGTCTTCTTCATTTTTTTATAACAAAAGAAAAGGAAATTATACTTAAAATTGGAGATATCTGCATATTTGAGTATCTGCTTTTGCAGAGACAATCAAGTTTATAAACAGAAATAGTTATACTAGAGCAATTAATATTCAATAGTTGTATTAAAATTTTTAAGCCGCTTACTTACGTTAAGAACATCATGGTTGTACATCATTATCTTGGGGTACATTCTACTGTATTTATATATTTAAAAAATTTCGGAGTACGTATACACTTAACATTCTACACATAGAACCTAATTATAATTTCAAAAATTTAATTTAATAAAATTAAATATTTAAAAAAATTGTGAATCAAATGTTCCGTAATTTTGATACAAATATTGTACAATACTTAAAATTTGTCAGTCTTCATTAGAAAAAAAATGTCCACTGTATAGAAATAAACTCTAAACGTAATTTGGAAAATATAAGCTCTATGGATTTTGTAAATTTTGCAGAAATTGTCCCAAAATTCTAAATAACCCCATTTTGAGAAAAACGCAATTATATATATTTTTCTCTACAGCATAGCACGTGAGATTATAATTTTAGAATTCAATTTTGAAACGTTCCATATATTAAATTCTCATAAATAATACAATCACGGAATCAGCTAAATTCCCTTAATTTTACAATAACAAAGTCTAAAAATGCTAAATTTCAAGTATTTGTGTCTTAAATATCTTAAATAAAAAAATAACTCTTAACAAAAACATATATTTATAAATTTGTAAATTACTTTTTTCCTGATGAGAATGTGAAGAATAATTATTGTAATAGCTCAATTTTGCAAAACATTTTACTAATGCTATAATAGCAGTTTGTATATGGTGCATTAAGGCTTAAGACTTTTGAAAAATGCCCCTTTTTTAAAATCAATATCCTAAAAGAGTTAAAAAATAAATATTTCTTAAAAGAGCTGAGAATATTTTTGTTCAGTTAAAAGGAATTTCTTATGATTATTTTATATTTTATTTAAGAAAAAACCCAACAACCATTATGTGTATAAATTAAAGAAATCGTTCAGTTAAAATAATTAAAAACGACATATATTTATCTGTGTTCTTCTATTTTGTGGCATCATAAAATAACACTTTTTTATAAGTTCATTTGAGCTAATTCGATAATTTTCCATTTCAGGAAATTAAAAATTACCTTCCCCAATTACGAAAAAATTAATTGCTTCCTTGAATTGTTTTACTTGAATTCGAAGAATTTCGCAGTTTTCAAATCTTTTAAGGGACAAAAAATAACTTTCTTTTATGATACTGTAGCATTTTATTTTTTGGAAGAAATGCAAGGGTTTTTCGTAATCTTTTGTTAACATAAAGTTTGGATGAAAAATTAATTTTTTAATTATTTCGTTTGCTTAATGAAGTATATTTGTTTCTTCACTGTTTGCATTTCTAATGTTTATTAGAAAAACTGCATTATTTTCTTAGTTGTAATGACGTAAACATTGTAAATGTTATGTATTTGAGATAAAATATACTTAAATGATTAAAAAAGGAGCTACTTAAATTTACAATTGAAAATTTTAATGCATTTTTAAGAATACAATTTATTAAAGAATAACTTTACTTTGTAATTTCATAAAATAAATGCAATGAATGAAATTGCAAATACTTTTTTAAGTGACATGCATTAAATTCCTAATTTATATATATATATATATATATATATATATATATATATATACATACATACACACACACACATATATATATATATATATATATATATATATATATATATATATATACATACACACATACATACATACATATATATATCAAAAGTAATAAAAATAATACGTTCATTCATTCCGTTAATTTTGCACAAATGTTGATCAAAAATATTTTCTTGCAATAAATTTACTCTCTACTGAAATGAAATTTGGCATGATGTAATATATTAAGAGTTAATAGAATTCTCTAGATATACTGTGATGTATATGTAGTAAAAATTTAAATCTTTCTATAATTACATTTATAAAAATTTAAATTGTCCTATAATTCCCCTTTTAATAATAGATGATTTGTAATTAAAAAGTACATATAGGAAAACTCAAGAAGTTTTAAATAAAACTACATTAATTTTCTCTCTGTAACAAATATAATTTCTTCACGAAAACTTCATATTTTTTCTTTCCCCTGAAAACCTAAATTTTTATTTCTTTCAGTATTATAAAATTCTATTAGAGTCGGTCCCCATTCCAGATTTGAACATAAGTTTTCGTAACGCTAGCCTGTTGAAAGTGAAACCTTTGGTCAAAATAGGGATTACCGATGATGGATTTGCTCCATTAATCAAAAAACTCTAAAAGATTTCTTTTTTTCACATTTGCACTTCTGAATTACTTTTTCCTCCGTTGTATCTCCACTCTTTTCGAAAAGGGGAACTCATTTGCGGTGTAAAGGATAAAATAGAAAGAAAAGAAAAACTTAAGAATAATACGAGCAAGCCATTTGGAATTGGAAAGTATAGATATATACCTTTTTTCTGTCCGGAAAAAGTGCGGTTTTGAGAAATGAATGCAGCTGAAATGGCTGATAGCACACATACTTAGAGAGGAAAAAACCTATAAAGAATGAGAAATATTAAGGAGCCTATTGGCTATCATGCTTTGTGAGTTTTGGAAGTGGTATTCTGGAAACTGGATGATGTATTTTTGAGAAAATATGTGAAAAATGTTGAATGCATTGAAAGCTTCTAAACTTCAGTAAATGATTGGAAAATTGACTTATTTTTCAGAGAATTTAATTGTTTTTAGTTACATGTTTTAAATAGTTTTATTTTTTTCTCTTTTTTTGAATGCAATAAATTGACGAAACCTAAATATAGTATGAAGGATTTAAAATGAATAAATAATATCCTCATAGGTATTTTTTTTTGCCTGTCATCGTTTGAAAATAATTGAATGAAGTTATTAGAATTTATACTTTCTTGTAAATTATAGGTAATAGAAAAATACTGAAAATGGATTTTCACGATATTTAAATATTACACACACACATATAAAACTTACTTTAGGTAGAAAAAATAGCAAAACCATATCTTAAATATATATTGCACATGTTCTAGGTTAAAGCGTATATCTGTCATTTAAGATGCAAAAACAAAATATTAAATTAGAAAAAATGATACGCAATGTATTTGCAAACGTTTTTCGTCAAAAGATGTATATGTTCAGTTAACCTGTGAAACCAAGAGTGGCATCTATTTCGTTAAGAGTTGTATCACAGGAAAACCTTAAAATAACACATTTTTAAACATTTATATTTCCGAATAAATTGATGATCCTTAAAGTCAATGAGGATTTTACTCGGGGGGTGGTGCTGAATTATTTCATGAGTGCATAAAATTCGAATATTAGTCATTGCAGCTATATATTTTTGTCTTTACACATGGAATTGCAATTTATTTCAAAATTCAATTAGTAATATTTTTTAAATAGCATCTGTCAGAAATGTGTTAAAAAGTACGAAAGTTTATGTCACTACATTATTTAAGGAATATAATGATAGATATAACATATTTCAAACATAATAATATAAATACTCCTTTGGAATATATCTTAAAAAGTACTTCTAACTTTATTTATGCATAAAGTATATAATATTTTGACATTTATCAAGACAGATGTATAGATACATGCATATTTATTAGATTCCATGCCTAGCTGAGCATCACCAGTATCCAAACGTATAATGACGATAAGAGATATTGATTATTATCTGAAATCTCAAGGACAATTTTAACTTAATTACAAGTCATTTGCATGGAATATGGTTTGCATGGAAAACGGTTGGAATATTAAATAATCAGATTTCGAATATTAAGCTTTGAAAAATGTTTTTATTTTTGATAAACTGTTTTTAATTCTTGAAAGAGTTCTTAAGATTTAGAACAGTGATTTTTGAAAAATACTCTATTTTGTTTTCATTATATATATAGATAACATATTTTTTCTTAAAGTCGTATCACTTGAATATTTTAGAGTGAATTCGAAAATAGTTCAAATAATACCCGTTTCGGTAAAAGAGGACAATGTTAAGGCACATTGATGTAACTATTGTAAGGTATCAGCGATTAAACAGACCCGAACAAATTTGAAAATATTCATAGGTTAGTTAATATTTATCAATCTTTTGCTGCCAAATTAGAATTTGATTACTGCCATGACAGGTTGTCGTCATCTATCAGATAAGGATTCCTCTTTATGCATAGAAACCGAAGCAGAAGTTTAAATAAGGTGTTGATTCTTATGAATCTGCTTCAAAGAATGAGAAGACATTCTCATCGGCGGGAATAATTAAAACAATGATTTTTTGGGATGTTGAAAGCGTCGTACTTGTAGACTTGTTAGAAAAAGTAAGAATGGTTAATGGACAATACACTTCAATGAGTCAGTAAATTCTAATTTACCATTCTAATAACTCATTTCCAATTCTGAGTTCAGGTACTTCTTGAATCATCCTCATCAATATCCAATATTTGGCTTAAGGTAAGCTAAAATTTTATATATTTGGGACGGTTGTCTTCAACAGCGACGACTGAGTTAAAACGCTTTATTAACTAGTCCAAGGTGGAGTCCATTTTTGTCTAATTGAAAATAGTAATTCAAAATTTTACTAGACGAGTTTTCTCCGGACCGACAGATCGAGAGTTCAAATAATCTCCGTTGCTAAAGATCATCCAACTGTCCTTTCCCACCAAGGGCAGAAAAATACCACCAATTGAAGTAGGGATCTACGACTTGAACACTAAAGGGCAGTACAGTATAGAACTACTGGTTATACGTACCACCAACGTAAAAACTTGTTTCTGCTTGTCTAACTAATGTAATCCCACATAAATATCAACAGATGTCATACCGGCTATGGCTCATGCATGAAAGAGACCCACCACCTAAGCTAGAGACAGCCGATGACATCAAAGATAAACTTCCCCCTCCCTCTGAAAAAGATGAAACTCAATACAATAGTGAGGGGATGTATATCAATTACAGTTATGGTTGGAAAAGCAAACTTCTCAACAAATATCTGTCCAGTTGTTCCTCTTCGTATCATCACGAGGAAACTAAAAAGAAAGTATGCGATGGCTTTCTTCAATAACACTGACAGAAATTAAAATGTCTTAGTAATAACTAACCCGAGAGAGAACCCCCTTTGGTCTAGTTGCTAAGAGCCCTACAAAAAAGTGACAGGGCAAGCTTTATTTGGACTCAATAGTCGAGGGTTCGAAACGCCTTATGCACTCATGTTAAACTGTAGTCTCCCACTACGGGGTGAAAAACATCCAACTGCCGAATATTCAACTCTAAATTGTAATAATAGAAAGAAACCATCTGAATGTATTGAAATAACAAGATATTTATTTAAGATCCTAAAATTTAAAAGTGTAGTAAAAATATCTTAACTGTTTTCAATAAATAATACTTGTTACAGTGGCTTAAAAAAGAATTAAATCAGTTTATAATGCAAGATATGTGAATGTTAAAGGAGGTTGCAACATGTCAAAATCATAAAATGAACATCATAGATAAAAGATGAACCCTCTTATGAAATTCTTATGACATTTACAATAGACTTTTTTTTTGCTTAATGAGAAATTAAAATTAAATAGATAAAAGAAAACTAAAAGTATTTATTTATCTTTTAAAATATTTATTTTCATCCCTTCCTTTCTCATTAAAATTTCGAGTAATATTCATTTCAGAGAAAAATTAAAATTTGTTCAGTTTTTTACTTGACTAGGCTTCATTTAACAATAATGTCTTAGATTATATTTTCAGAGACAAAAATATGATTCCTTAAATTATTCATTTGCAATTATTTTAATCCATTTCTTCTTTTTTGACGAGTCTCGACATTTATTCCAGCATGCTACTGATAACAATACATTTTGACGCTTACTACACTTAACTAGTTAGTTATCTTAGCACCTGACAACCTTGAAATGATAATTACTTCCTCTCCGATTTTCAAATTCTATACATCAATTTCACTGATGCGTTAAAGTGATGTTATGCAAAGTGTGGGAATCCAGAAGGAAGAAAAATACGTGACACTTTCTGGATGATGCTCTTTGATGCCTGTATTCCGAAGATGAGTGGTGTAAACCCACTCCCTATTTCACAGTTTCTCCTTTGTCAATATTTGAATTTAATTTGTTGTACAGCTGACGTAACGTAGCGATACATTTCATTTTAAACCTGAATGTGCTGATTTGTTAAGGTGACACTAAGTAAAAATGTAGCCCGTAAGTGTAGTTTCTCGTTTCGAATTACTCGCGCATCAAGAATTTTGAGTTCCAGCATAAATGTATTGATACAAAATAGTGCAACGTAGCAGTAAATGTCGTTTTTTTAATGTTCTGTTTGCAAAATTCTTCGAAATTCAACTATCAGAAATGCACAATCCCACTTTGTTCATGATGTTGTGTTTAGAAACATTTTTGCTCAGAAATCGCATTATTTAAAGGCGAATTGCAATATATATACGGCTTTCAAAATTATTGTTATTCTGAAACTGCTACTAGTTATTGGAATTTGAAACAAGTTTATAAATACACAGATTTATGGTAATGTTATTTGAAAACCGTTATATTTTCATTTTATAAACTCAAATATCAAAATCATGCATTTACTGTTTTCCTAATAATGCTTCATTTTCGATTAGTTGCCAAAGAGATGAAGCAAAATATAAACAAATGCATTTTGATACATTTCGTAAAGGGAAATATAGTTACAAATGAAATAAATCAAATAGTATATATATGAAGTAATATATTGTCTTCCTTTGCAGATGATTTCTCTCAGAAAAATGCAGTTTGTTATATTATAATCACGAAAAATTAAAGAATATTTTATCTTTCTTCAGAAATAAAAATAGCAATACATTTAATTATTTATATAATACACATTAATGAACAGTTCTTAATCTTGAGTTAAAATTAAGATTTTCTTAAAAAAAATCTTTTTGCTATAAAGTACTGTATTTTTTAATTTTTTTTAGTGCCGAGTGCATGAACAAGATCGTGGCCTTGGTAGCCTAGTGGTTATGGTCGCGAACTCTTGGTCGGTGTTATTTCCATCGAATCGTGGGTTCGAGCCCATATACCACAAAAGGCCCACAGTATATTG
Organism: Nephila pilipes; assembly: GCA_019974015.1. NCBI lineage: Eukaryota > Metazoa > Arthropoda > Arachnida > Araneae > Nephilidae > Nephila > Nephila pilipes. The sequence continues at coordinate 169,581 of BMAW01085206.1, read as the reverse complement.
GAGTTTATACCCTATAAATCTGTAAGAGATTCTAAGCCCTCCTTTTAGCATGATGTGGAAGTGTGGAGAGGGAGGTGCCACTCATGTGTCGTCCCTATCACTTCTGACCGAGGTTCGAAGTTAACGAGGTTGGGGGACAGAGGCCCTCGTATTGCTTCTATGTGCGACGTTAATAAATAATCAATCAGCTTGAACAAGAAATGTCTAAAACTGTTATAATTTGTAAAAGTAATCCAATAGTTGCATAAATATAATAAATAAGAAATACATCTTTTTATCCTAGTCGTGTTTACAGAAAAAATCAGTGCATATAAATATATATATATACCCTACGGGTATATGACACAAATTATTGAAAATATGTTATGAAATGAAAATATAGAAATACTTAAGCTCCATATTACGAAATTTGAAGCTTTTCAATCTTACAGACTTACAAGCATTATTAACTTTAACGAAGCTTAGGATTACGGAGGATTATTTCTAAATGTGGAAAAGATGACGTAATGAGGCAGATGACGTCGTGGCTATATTTTGAATGTTGCCAGAATATTCCTCTTAAATTCAATTCGGCTTCAGTCAGTTGACTTAGAACATTGGGAGCAGCTAGTTGTTCTACTTTCTTCTTTAGGCCACAGTTTTCATTCTGAAAGATCGTAAGTACGAATTATATATGCCATCTCTGGGATATAAGATATTAGTATGAGATTAACATATTGTCTTATAATGCTGTTGGGTGTCACTATTTCAGATAAGTATTATTATAATGAAAACATATGGCTTGAACAATACATTTAACTAATTGATGATTTCATTACAATACAGCTGCATGCTTTAATTATGGCTGACATTTTAAATAGATGGTGACGTGACATTTGTTTCGATTATCGCTGTCATTTGTTAAATTGTATTCATGTTCACGTAGTCATTCAAAGATAATTGCTGTTTTAATGTGTACTCATTATGATAAATTGCTATAAATATATTCAGATTTTTTAAAAAGGTTTTATGAATTAATTTCTATATATTAAGTGTATAATATTACATGAAAATGATTCAAACAATGTTTTTTCACTTTAAATTGGATATTTAAAATCGAATTTAATGATGAAAGACTACTTTCTAGTTGATAAGAAATGCTTTTGCACATTTAAGGGAAATTAGCACAAACACACGAGTTCAAGTTTTGCGTAATGATCCTGAATAAATGTATAGTATAAGAAAAATATCATAGCAATATTATGAAAATTACTCTCTGTTGGTTGCAATTTGAACTTAAATGCATATTGTATTTTATACATTATAATTATTGACAGAGAATGCGTTAAGGGGATCATCTGAATATAAAACTTAATTTGTCTTAAGAAATCAATATTAAGCTTAACGATTTTCTCAAAAATTTTACCAGAGTATTCTCTATCTAGGGAGAAAAATTTGATGTTCGTATACGATTTTCAGTATTTTTAGATGCTAAATTAAAGCTGATAGATCATCTATGAAGTAAGAAAAAAATTGTTTGCTTTTCAATAAAAATAATTATTTTCTAGTTTAACAGTCCAGCATAATATTTCAGCTAAGTATCAAAACAGTAAATTTAGATAATTCATACAAATGTTCGAGATCTAATAAGGTAACTGAACTGTTGCAACAGGCAGTTTTGAAGGAAAAAAACGTTATATCTTAGACACGTAAAATATTAGCTCTCCAATATATCACATTTTTTAACTATTATTTTATTTTTAGGAACTGTTTAGGAATTTAGAAATAAAAATTAATTAGCATTGAATTATATTTATTTTTTTAAATTTTACTCTACATACAAATTACTTTAAAATATATTTATATATTAAATATTTAATTATGATTTTCATTCAGAATGAATATTTTGCATATATTCTTAATAATACAACGCATACATTATTTATAATATATTCTTAACAATTCTTATTTTATGCGTGAAACAATGTTTAGACCTTATTGAACCTTATTTAATGTTTTGGTTCTAAAAACTGCTTTCAGCTATTTGCATACATATAATTTATCTCTCTATTCTACAACAAAACTACTTTCAGCTTAGCATAGAGATGTTAGGACTAAATCTCTTAAAGTAAATTCTGAATAAAAGAAGCTGAACTTAGATTTCTTCCAGTAATAAATGCCACTCTTCTGAAAGTCGTCATTCATAGTAGATAACTTGATTTCGAGTAAGATATTGGAATTTAGATTCGTTATCAGAAGCGGGTGCCATAAACTCAACCTCCATCTTGAATCAAGCTTTAAAATGCTGGCTATAAAACCGAATATTGTTTTCCTTCATCGTTCCTGCTTCCTTTCTCTCTACTTTATTGCCCAAGTCGTTGGAAATGGCAAAAGCTCGTTATTTTTTGACGTGCGTATTCCTTTTTAATGATCTACATTAAGAAATATTGAGCTTGCAAAAGTTCGGAATGCAGTTCTCTATTCTGTTTGAGAATCTTATTTGGTTTAGAAAATCCCAACATGTTGTAAATATGAATATTTGAGAATACTTATTAATTCAAGTGTGTAGAATTGCGAAATTACAATTGACTGCAACAGAATATTGTTAGATAATCCAAATCACTATTTTCATAAGAAAAGAATAAAAAAAAGGAATATCTGAGTTTCATTTTCCACGTTCTTTAACCTCTGCTCATTAATGAAGTTCACGAAGAATGCATTTTACACTTCTCTTCGTAGGCCTATATTTCGTTTGATATACGTATTGAATTTGTGACATTATTACTATAAACAAAAGCATAAATTGTATTTGTCGTTAATATTGGGTACCTCAGAGTATTCTCTAGATTAAAACTATTTCTTTTATTTTATATTGATGAAATGAAATAGGATCTGTATAAGTATCATTTAACTGCTATGAATCAACTGTATCAAAGCGTAAAGCAATTAATTTATCTAATTTAATAAGCCGTTCTGAAGTTTTTTCTTCGGGAAAGTTAAATTAGTTTCCTTATCCTTACGCATTTAATCAGTATGTTCTAAACCTATCCAAAGGAAAATAACGCTATAGCTCTTTTAAAATACACATTTAGTATTGCTACACATCTGCAAAATGTTACTATTATTGTCTGGAAAGCATAGTTAGAAAATCCAGCTCCTTAAAGACTCAAGATTTGTGTTAATATGTTTTGGTTGCTTGCGTAATTACAGTCTAATTAGTTTGAGTAAATTATCTATTTAATTGCGTACACTATTACAAAACTAAAAGATTACAATTAAGGAACACTAATACTAATTTTTAATTATTTCAAACATTTTCAACCATAAATTCATATTGAAGTACACTACTTCTATTGAAATTCTGAGTTTTATTATTTTACTGCTCAAAGTATCCGCATTTGTTGTAAAATATGTTTGAAATGATTTCCATTATTATAAAATGCAGTCTTTTCATAAGCCTTTAAGTAAATATCTGATTACATTTAGTTCCGAGAGTCATATGTACCGCTTATTAATATCCTTTTCTACCCCTTCATTAATCAAAAGCTTCCATACTCCTCTGATTATTCCGAGCCATCTTTTAGTATCTCAATGTCTAAGGCATGGTCGTTTGTCATTAATCAAGACCTGGGTATGCTTATAATAGGGCAGACAACAACATCACTCAATTTAGTTACTTACAACACTGGTTCTTAATCTTTTGGCGTAAAGTTAATAGAAAATAGGTCACGGGTAGCGATTAAATTTGAAACACTGCCCATTGTGAAGGGAGCTATTTGCATTTACACTATGAATGCCCGTGTTGAAAACTTGAATTAAGTTATTGCTAATTGTGTGAGATTTATTAAATTATAAAGAATCGTAAAGTCCAATTTTAATAGACCTTTATTTTAAAAGATATTTGGAACGATAACGTTATGTAAGGAATACGATACTAATTGTATTTATATTCATTATTCGTATTTTATGTAACTTTACTTGGTAAGTACAGTTTTTTCCTTCTTGCTGTTCTTTTATTCTCATTAGGTAATTTTTAAGACTTAAACTTACTATCGGGCAAAAAATTCAAATAAATAATTATATGTTATTTAATTACTCTCAATATGTATAAATCAGACAAATAAATATATATAATTAAAAGAATGACTTATTAAGGAGATGCATATTTAAAAACCATACACATTCATATTTTAATAATCAAAATATATTTATTGCAAAATACCTTCGCTGGAATTAAAAAGCTACAATTTAGAAGGTAACGTTTCGCCATATTGATATTGGTCAGGAGTTTTATTATTTTAATACGAATGAAAAAGTCAGTCTGTTGACGCATCAATTTTTTAAATGGTTTGCATTTAAAGTTATTAGAAGCATAAGTATTAACATTTAAACACAAAAATTTATATGGATCTATGTATTATTATGTATTATTAGTTATATATTATTAGACTATGTGTTATTAGTTATATATTATTAGACTATGTGTTATTAGTTATATATTATTAGACTATTAGTATTATTAGTTATATTTTTTCGATGCAATACTTACAATTAAAAATTATGCTACTTTTAAATAATATTTCGTTTTTAACTTCGAATATTCTCATTTGATCCGACATCTCAAACACAAAAATGCATACTAAAATGTATAAATTTACTTTGTGTTAACATATGTGGAAAATAATTACATCACACTATCTGAAACTGTATATATCTGAAATATATAAAAAGGCGAAGCCTCAAATACGTCAGGGACAGAACGAAGGAGGAAACCGATGAACAAATAAAATTGCTCCAAAAACAGAGTAACTGGTTGCAATGTTAAAAAAGAACCGATTACGATTCTCAATTAACAAATGAACTGTTTATGATGTATAGAAAGTAGATTAATTGTTTGCGAGAACAATTGAGTAGAGTGAATTCTCTAGTAAAAGAATAATTTGGGGATGGATAAGGAGAGTGACTTAAATAATTCCTTGATTGACGAAATAGTAAAGAACTGGTTTCTGTTATAAAATATGTACTTAATACTTGAACCTTTTCGAAATTGGAGATAAATAGAAGGATGAATTCCTGTGGAAATCAAGAACAAAGTACTACCACTCTTTAAGAAAAGGTTCAAAAGAGCAGGTCGTTATTTTGTTTCCTATTCATATACGCAAGTTTATATTCACAGAATATATGAAATGTAAGAGTTAAATAAGAAATTTTATGAACTGATGTAAACAGAGCCCTTAAACCTTAAAATCAAACAGAAATCTAAATTCGTGGGTTGTTTTATCTTTCTTAAACTGCTCAATAGATGCATCTTTTTATTTATTTCGATAATTATTTTTTTTTCTGAAGCGTTTGCAAGGAATATTTCACATAACGTTTTAACATAAATCTTTTGCAATAGCTTTCGGTATACATATAGATTTATCCCTTAGTATATAATAATAATAATAATTTCAATTGATATAAGCACAATTAGTACTAATAAAAATACTTCTTGGCTATCTGCAGATAACATAGAAAACAGTTTACAGTATATAAGACAGACGCAAATCTCATTTTATTACTCCTCTAAGGCCAATGATATATGTTTCTTTAGATATAAAGAGAAAAGCGAGGTTTGCCTTATTGAAATTACCCTTATCATTCATGGTTGGTAGTAAAACAACCCACCCTAGACTATTTACTCTTGGGATCGCATTATAGAACCCGTGAGAAAACACATCGTTTGAAACACTCAGATTTTCCTTCCTTATTTATAATAAAATGCCCTAACACATTTTCTTACCATCATTCATCTTTAACCGAATCTGATATTGTTCGGGATTAAATACTAATAAATAAAATTCTAATATTGAACAGATTAAATGATTATTGGTCATTTTTAAAATGAGTTATCTTTTGTCTAATATTTGAACTATCCAATAATTCAGTGTCCGACTATTACTATATTAGAATTCATTGTAGAGGAAGATTATTTATTGAACTACAAAAGCGCTTATTAATTTTTCTTTATTTGCTCAAATTATTATTTGTATTAAGAAAAAATATATGGCTGCGTTAAAATGAGGTTCATTGTATTATGTACAATTAGTAATTTCATTGTAACAAATTTTTTACACACTTTGTGTTTCTTGACCATAATTAGTCCATTTTATACAGAAAGATGAACAATGCTTTGCTCAATATATTTAAGCAAATTAGAACGAAGTTTGAAAAATAATCATATACCTAAGCAATTTCGCTATTTGGGAAATAGTGAATATTTTTTGGAAATTTTTCAACTCTCATGAAATGTTTGTCAACTTTCATGAAACATAGAAAAAAGCTCAAACTAATTGATGTCCCTTGCTTTTTTTTTACCTCTCCTCCATTCTAACGAAGATAGTATAATTGTTTATTGACGTCACCTGAGAAGCAACACGAGGTCTATTTGCAATGTCAAGTGAGCCTCAGTCAAGTGACGGGGGAGACACTTATCTGACACCTCCCTTTCAAACTTCTACACTCGGCCAAAGGGAGGATTTAAGACGTCGACTATATTTAACAGATATCAACCCCGCAACACGGCGGGTCTTCGAACGCACGAATTGACGAAAACAACGCCGTCTGCAAATCTGCCACCATGACTACCAGACTACCGGGGCCACTCTGACAAAGAGATTGAGAGAAATTAGAATTCAAATATTCAGGTTAAAAATATTTAAGGTTATTATGGATTTGGCCTATATGGTAAAATTTAATTCAATGAAAGTTTCTGGTACGAATTTGGTTAATTTACCTTCAGATACGCATTGTGAAGCTCCTCGATGTTGTGTAGCTTATGTTGTAATAAAATTCTAAAGTGTCTATTGCTATTTTATGAGTCTAACAACTGTTGGCACTTGAAGTAAGATGCACTATTATCGTGTTACTATATAAAAGGGGCTATTTTTTAAATCCTTAAAAATCTTTAATTTTCATTGTTTAATAGTGGTATGTTTTTAAAATTGAGCGTTGAATAGGATATTGGAAATGTAGATTGTTTCCTGCTTCAGTGAATATTTATCTGTTATTCTAAAGAGAAAGTTTTTCGTTGATAAAATTTTACAAATAATTTATTTACATGAAAAATAATTAATATTCTAACTCGGTGTTCATATTAATTCTGAGGAACATTTTAAAAGGTATATTTGGAAACAAACTGACATAAATTTAAGAACTTCGTATTATTTTATCCATTCCTCCAGTTTAGCAGAGCGTGGCATATCTTGAGTTTCTAGTTCTGAATAGCAGACGGAAAAAAAGTGTCTTTTTATCCAGCAGACGGAAATTTTCTTGCATTTTTCTTTATTCCCTATCTGTAGGATTCTAAACGAATATCTCCGAAAATATTTGTTGACGTAAAGAAATCATCTGGAATTCAGACTTTCAGTCAGTCCATTGATTCATTTGATTTTCATATTTATAAAAGTGAAATATAGCAATATTTTGATTAAATATTTTATTTAAAGGTGATCATCTTAGCAAAGTAGTGTTTACATGTTTATTTAGCTAAATTTTTAAGTAAAGCGGTTTTCCTAAATTTAATGGAATTTAATTATTGTCATAGCTTTCAGCAAAAAGACTTGTATCGAATTTTAAATAAAAACATACCAATGACATTAGAAAGCAGTTTATTTTCTATTTAATGTGAATAAATTCATTGATAAGTCATTTTTCATTCATTCTCATTAACTTAAAGGAGTTTTATTTTCAAAAATTTTTCGTTATGCGTAAGAATTTAATAATACTTTGCTAACAAGGAAACTAATTTATCACTTATAATGCACAGAAAACATACATTTCAAAAGTAATTAATGGGGGGTGTTGCTATTTAACATCACTATTTTTAGCTTAAAATATTAAGAAAACAGGTGTGAAAGCTATTGAAGATATATATATATATATATATATATAAAGGTTATCCGATTTAATGGATTTGAATCATTAATTTTTGAAAAACAAATTAGAGAAAGTAATACGTAACATAATGCTCAGAAAACAATTAAAGAATACATAGACTTGAAATGAATTTATTACTTAACAAATCCGTAATTAATATTCCCAATATGCTCCAAAATTAATATATTATTCTCTGATATATCAATTTATATTGTAGGATTATAAACTTCTTGATCATTACAAAAGCTTACAATATGAAAGTGTCATCTCTAAAATACGAACCAATTATATCTTTGGCCTAATAATATTAATCTTTGAACGCCTAAGCATTCTAAAGTCTTTTTATCGTATCGAAGAGCCATTTAGGTCTCTGTTTAAATCTTAAAGTCTTTAATTATTTACACTTCCCCTTATAATAAGTTCCATTAAAGGCGAAATTATAAAAATGAAAAAATAGGACTTTCAGTTTACACAATAATTTTGGAATTTAACTATATTCATGGATAGAAAGGTGTTTTTTAAAAAGGTTTCTTTCATCTCTTTCCAGACAATAAAACAAATTAAGATTTTCTTTTTTAAATTTTTCGATAGTATATTCAAAAATTATTTTAATGAATGATTTCTTGCAGTGTAATATTTTGAAGACAGCGTGAAATATGCAGTTTATTTATTTGAATATTCATAGAAGTAATTTATTTCATTATAAGTGTTCATTCATAAGTTTGAAATAAGGTTTCATGTTTGTAACAATGCATGTATAAATCTACGCATTTCAGAAACATGTACTCTTTCGAATCTCTTAACTAATCTTGAGTGACCGGACATAATTTATTTTAATTTTGTATGCATGTACTCATTTTGTTTGAAAGAAAGTAGCTTGGTAATTTGAAAGGGCCTTAGATTACTATAGTGTGAACATTATTTTATACTTTCGGACACATTTTACAGTTAAAAGTATAATATATATATATATATATATATACTATAATAATTAATCTAAAGATATTTTTGAGTAACCAAGCTAATTTCTTTTAAACAAAATGTACATTCATACAAAATCAAAAATTATGCTTGGAAATTTAACATCAATTAAGATCTTTCAAGGAGTATTTTAATGGTTTCTCCGACGCGGAAATTTATCCATACATTATTATATACATAATGATTAATTTGAAAATTGGGAATAAATACACAGGCAGGCATACGTGGTTAAATAAATTTTATGGATCCAAACTACTGCACTCATGAAACTATTTCATAAGATTATGGTTAACACTAAAATTAGTGGGACTTAGATACTTACAGTTCACCATATTTTACTAGCAAAGAGAAGAAAACTTACTGGAGAATGATGCCATATCATTCTAACCTTACCTTTTGAGACTTATATTGGAGGTATTCACAATTATCCACTATAATATATAAAGTATTCTATTGTATAAGATTGCTTTAAATTACTGCAAAATCCATGTGTTATCCTACGCATGTTTGCTAAAGGGCTGCTAACACTACTGTATCTTAGCTCCTAAATATAACTCTTAATATAAAATAAAATATTAAAAATTACTAAGAATCCCAAAAATTGATTTACAAACAAAAATTTTAAATTCAAATTTAAAATTAATGATAAAGCAAAATTAAAAAAAAAATCACATATAAAAATTTACACAATTGGCTACTGTAACTTTTAACAGAAAAAGAAAATGATTTATGCATTGAAATACAATTTTGTAATAAATATTTTCTTGAAGTTTTCTCAAAGCTTAACATTTATGAGATATCAATAGCGTGTATAACATAATTTTTTCAAAAAATGAGCAAAAAGCTAATCATTTTTAGTTATTAAGGTATAAATGTGGTTTTATTTTTAAAAGAAATCGTTAGGTCATTATACATCAAGTAATTTTCAAGAATTTCATAATATTTCTAATTTGTCCAACATTCATGTCACTAACTTCTTATATCCTAAATAATTTATGATTAGATTTTTATGAATGAATGTATGGATATTTTATATTTTTACAGATCGTTTTAATTTTTTTATTTTCATTTTTATAGGTATCGATTTTCGGTTTTTAATTTGTCGTACTTTTGAATTTAGTGTGTAATATGTACGTTTTTGTATATTTCTGAAAAAAATACTGAAATTATTTTTCAACATAAATTAAGCTATTTTTCGTGATCGTTATACACATTGTGCGTAGTTGAGATTTTATGGTTATGAAAAAATGTTAATGTTTTAGTACTATTAACATTTTTCAGATAATTATTACAGAAGCACATTTCTTTAATTTTGTCTTTGCTCGGTGCTATACTATTATGGTATGTGTAGTATCGTTAGAAATTCCTTTATAGTGTCTATTTATGTACTCTTTTTTATATTATTGATTATTTCACTAATAGTGTATTTCTTGTGATTTAAGGTTTCTGCATTAGGAGTTTTAAGTCTATTTAATTCTATCTTGGTTATATATTTCAAAGAAATATGATATTTCTTTTGTAAAATTTGTTAAGAATAACACTTATTGTTATTGAATTGGTGCATTAAAGCTTATGTATTGGTATATTAACTTTTTTGTCCTGTAATATAATTAGCTTTGGCAAGATAATTTTTAGATTTTAGATAGATTTGGATACAAATGGATTTGATTATATAGATGATGAAAATATTAGAATCTTGGATAAGGAAAAGAAAATGCATAAAAAAATTGAAATTATAAAAAGGATTTGTGAGTTAAAGCATAATTTTGAAAATAATTTTAATGTTAAAATTCATAATTACTTTATTTTTAGTTTAAAAAAAGAAATTAGCATTCTTAAAGAGATAATTAAAACAAAGCAGACAGCCAATGTTTACACGTTATTAAAGGTACTACCTAATATATAAGTATAAAATTAAACGAAAATAATAGTACAGAGTTTTGTAATTTAATTTTTATGAATTATTCTTTTAATAAGATTAATTTTAATATTTTTGAAAAACATAAGAAATTTCTTCAAATTAAAAATCCTACTGTTAAAACATATCTGAAATATAACAAAAATGATTAGATATGCTTTTCACTCTTATAATATTAATGATTTGAAGAATGAAATAAAATGCGACTGTACAGCATATAAAGGTTTTACTAATAAAGAGCGTAAACATGTCATTACTGGTGACTTGCGAATAGTTAAGTATAGGGAATTAAGAGATATTATGATTGTCGGTACAGTTAACTTATTATGAGATTTCAAATAGTAACAGTTTCGTTAAGAAAGGATTCTTAAGGAGGTCACTAGTTTATTAATCATATTGCTATTAAATATACTTTCCCAGGTGAAGCATTTAATTAGTATAAGTATTACATTTATAAATATATTAATGTTATAAATTTTAAGACTAAAGATGGAATTAAATTGAAAGATATTAAGTAATAATAAATTACAAAAAAAAAAAACCTTTATTATTTTTTAAGTCGAAAAAGCTCTAAACTAAGCATTTTTTGGTAAATAATCATTAATAAACAAATAGAAAAGGTATATGTATTTTTATTAACAAATACATATTAATTATTAACATGCATTAATTTATTAATAAACAAATAAAAGAAAAAAATGGTAATTTTAAAAACAATTTTAGTGATCCAGAAACTAAAAAAAGAATTGCAGCTCTATATAAAATATAGGAAAACTAAATATTATAGAATTAAGTTTCTCATATTTTTATTAGTCCAAAATTTCTTAAAGATCCCATTAAACTTAGAACAATCACTAATGGATATAATACTTACATAACAAAAATAGATAAATTATTACAAAAATCTTAAAAGATACTATTAATAAATTTAATAAAACGGCTATTATTAAAAATAGTATTCATATTACTAAGAAAATAAAAGATAAAGAATTATTTGCTAATCATAGTTATGAATATGAACCCCTCTTTAACTCAATTGACATTGATGATCCAGGTAAAGTATTGTTAGACATTTTTATAGATTATAATATTAATTAATTCATTGCTTATGATAAAAATTCTCCTCGTACATTCTTAATTAATATTATACTAAGAGAAACTAATAATAATTATAAATACATAATTTTAAACAAATTAAGGATAATCCACAATTTGGACCGACGAGCAATTACTTGACGAATATGTACTTACATTAATCTAAACATAATTATATTCGTACAGATAATTTTATTATATAGATATACGCATATTAATAATCTTATCTTTTCATCCCTACATATTTAAAACTAATTCACATAAATCCTAGTAAATATGAAACAAATAAACACTTAGACATACAATTGAAAATTGTAGATAGTAAAATTAATAGTAGTATTTATGATACGAAATAGAGTTTTAAATTTCATATTAATAAGATACCCTTCTAGAGAAGCAGTTTGCATATTTCTAGTTTCACAAAAATATTATTATTAATTATATTATAAGAAGTAATAATTTTGTTAGTTGTAATGTACTAAAAAGTGTTAATTGTAAGAAGTTTATCACTAGTCGCATTAAAATAAAGTTGACAATTAATTTTATAATTAAACGCTTCAAAATTATTAAGACAAATTAAAAATAATAAATACATATATATTTTTTATCTATGTTGTTTACACGTATAACTAAATTCGTTATACAACATAGATGTAATATGAACAACATAACATATATATATATATATATATGTATATATGTAATAACTCTAATAATAATATGTATGTATGTATCTTCTTCTCTTAATAATAACCAATAGTAATAATAGCCAACAGCTGTGTCAATAACCAATGCGTAATAATAACCAATAATGTGGCGTAGCCAATAACAGTAATGCGTAGCCAATAACAATAATACAATCAAGCCATCATCAACAATAACCAACAACAATGGTATGTGTTTGTAATACAGCCAACCAATATAATGAAAGCCAGCCAATAATATAACAATAATAAATGATAGAAATGTCATGCGTATGGGCATGCACGTAAATGATGTGTGTAATAACAATAACCAACCAGCTCAACTCAACTCACTCAGCCAGCCAGCAATAATGACAACTGTCTAACTCTCAACTCAACAATATAATAAGCCCTATACGTAAGCAGACATGTGTGTGTAATGTGTGGCAACCATGCCGTAATAATAATAGCCAATAATAACCAGCCAATATTGACTGTAACCATGCGTAATAATATGCATGCAATACGTAATATGTTGTGTATCCTTCATGTAGCAATAATAATAATAATAATGTGTGTAACAATAATGATAATGACAATATTAATGTGCATGCTCTTCACTTCCATATGATATCTGTGTCATCTCAGCAATCTCACGGAGCTTCACTTTACGATCTTTCATTATAATTTTTGTCACTTCACTCACATTTTCCGGTGTAACGGCTTCCACAGGTCTACCCGAGCGTTCCGCGTCATTTGTGTCGGTACGACCACGTTTAAACTCGGCAAACCACCGACAAATCATTACTTTTGATGGACAAGAGTCCTGGTAACATTTTTCAATCCATTGTTTCGCTTGCACGGTGTTTTTACCCATTAAAAAACAATGTTTTATCAGAACACGAAACTCGGTTTTTTCCATTTTTTAAACAAACTACAAAACGACTTTACTCCAACGTCGATAACTCAGCTGTTTCTGGTCCGATCGACTTAAAATCTTGACACGTTTCAAGCAAATATTAGTACTCTAGAAAGACCTGGTTACTGGTTTACTACGAGCGCCATCTCTGGGTTAGTCTCGGAACATATTGATCCATGTGTTACATATGACATACATATATGTATATATATATATATATATAACTTTTTTTGTACTCTACTTAATTCATTATTATTGGTATTCACATCATATTAGGCTACAGTATGAAATTTTGGAGATCTTAATTTAAAGGTTTCCTTAAGCTGTTTTCAAAATAAATCCTAATCACTTACATATATCGTGGGATCTTATGATTTACCTTTTACATGTGTCATGAATAGACTTGTTCTTACAAGCTTGGATTTATGAATGCTTTTGTTTCAAATTTTTATCAAAGAATGTTTAATGGAAACATTTTGGTTTTACGCTTTTGTAATTGGGTTATCTTTCTTCTTCTTTTCATGTTTCTTTTGCTTAATTTATAACAATTTTCATTTTGAAGTAATCCTATTTTTGCCCAATTAGTTGCACTGGTGGAGGGCTGGTACCGTATCTCAGTCTCCAGTTTGAGAGGAATATGTATGTTTTGTTTTCTTGAATGCTCAATTTATTTCAGATTTATTCAATTATTTTACTTACTTCTATAAATGTTTCCTTCTGTCTTTCCTATATGTATATATATACAATAATATATACTAATATTGTATATAATATACGAGGGCCATCCAGAAAGTAGATTACGTTTTCGTCTGTGTCCGCTAGGGGCGGGGCTAGCTCGGCCATCTTGGGGTCAGAGCGTTGCGCAGCTCAGTGGGCATCTAGCCGTGCTAGTGAGAGGTTCGTGCTGTGCTCTGTTCAGATACTGTGACGGTTTAAAATGTCTGCGTTAATTGAAAATCCCGCGAGCTGCTAGGTGCGTGCAGTAATAAGGTTTCTGACTGCAAAAAACTGTAAACCGATAGAAATCTATCGGCAGCTTTGTGAAGTGTATGGGGACAACATTATCACTGAAGGTGGAGTGCGTCAGTGGGTCATAAGATTTAAAAATGGCCGAACCAATGTTCACGACGAAGATCGAAGTGGGAGACCCAGCATAGTGACTGCCGAACTTGTCGAAAAAGTCGATGCTAAAGTCCGTGAAAATCGAAATTTCACAATAACGGAACTTTCTTTGAGTTTTCCACAAATTTCGCGAAGTTTGTTGCACGAAATCATCAGCGAAAAGCTTGGTTACCACAAGTTTTGTGCAAGATGGATTCCAAAAATCTTGACAGAGGACCAAAAAAATCAGCGAATGGCTGCAGCGTTGAACTTTGTGGACGCTTACCATAAGGATGGTGACTCTTTACTCGATCGCATCGTTACTGGTGACGAAACATGGGTGAAACACGTGAACTGTGAAACGAAATTGCAATCAATGCAGTGGGGGCACACAAGTTCTCCCCAAAAACCCAAGAAATGCATGCAAACAATGTCGGCAAGGAAGATGATGACGACTGTTTTTTGGGACAGAAAAGGTGTGATTTTGGTGGACTTCCTGGAAAGAGGCACTACAATAAACTCTCAAAGGTATTGCCAAACTCTCCAAAAACTCAGAAGAGCAATTCAAAACAAGCGCAGAGGAATGTTGAGCTCTAAGATCTTGTTGATTCACGACAACGCCCGGCCCCACACGGCAAATGTCACTCGTAAATTTCTTGAATCTTTTAAGTGGGAGTTGTTTCCTCATCCGCCGTACAGTCCTGACCTGGCACCGAGAGACTTCCACCTATTCCCAGCAATGAAGAAGTGACTGGCTATGCAGCGTTTTGATGACGACGCACAGCTGCAAGAAGAGGTAACGAAGTGGTTGAAGGCGCAGGCGGCCGAATTTTTCGAAGAAGGAATTTCCAAGCTCGTACATCGCTACGATAAATGCCTTAATTTGAATGGTGACTATGTAGAAAAGTAGTATTTGAGTGTGGCTTTCATCTGTATATAATAAAATTTGTTTCCTATAATTTGTTTATTTTTTATTCCAAAACGTAATATACTTTCTGGATAGCCCTCGTATATGAAATTATTATATCCTACATAAATGAAACAATTAGATTATAAGTATGTTTTGTATTTTATATGGAATACAGATATATTACATTTATACAGGAATATTACATTTTATTACATTTAATAATTTATACATGAATATTACATTTTATTTTAAGAGTTAAAATTCAATTTTAAAATTATAAATAATTCAAAAAAATAAATCATATATTAAATACTATTTTAGGAAAGTCGAAATAAGTAAGAAAATAAGGAATCAAAACAAAGATCTGAAGTGCTTTAATTGACTGTCTCATTTCGCTGACTGAGATAATGCGTGTTTAAATTCAAGGACTCATATATAGATGTGATAAACCGGGACACTATGCTATTTTGTTCTCTGAATGAATAATGTCATCAGTAATAAATTTATACCATTCTGGAAGTATTGATACTTCATTCCTTTTATCATATCACATCACCATACTTTATTATTCTATCTACGTGTATATTGAGTTATAGAAAATATGTTATTTGGAAGGTAGAACTGGAGAGAAATGTTCAGGTAATGTATTTTCTCTCATTTGAAGATAGTATAATATAAAAAATATTTCTTTATGGTAACAGTTTTAATAACATAACAAATGTTAATTGTTGCAAATACATAAAATCAATTTAAATCATGCATAAGGCAAGAAAAACTGAACAATTCATTTTCTGAATTGAATCCTATCATTGATTTTGTTATAAATATAACTGAAAATAACTTCATTCCGAAACCATTCTTACTTTCCAAATATTTGATAGAGTAAATACTTTGCATATTTGATAATAATTTATTCCTTTTTAATAATTCAAAATACTTTCTCCCTTCAAATACATTGGATTTAATTTAAAACTTGATTTTTTTAAGAAAATCAATTTTGGGAGCATTATTACTTAAGATTTAAACTAACTATTAAGTATGCCTGGGGAAATTTTGCAGTTTTATAAGTTATCATTAATAAATTCAATAAAAGAATTGTAATCTAAGTATTAATGCATCGAAAATAAAATTGCACTGATTGAAGGAAATAAGCTCTTATCCTGGTCTTCTTAACATTACAGTTCAAATGCATTGCAAAAAGTAAAAAAAAAAAAAAAAAAGTATCAGATAGTCTCAATACCCGATGGTCAATATGGGATTAAATTTTACTTGGTGCTACCTCGTTTCTCTATCCATACTACAGCTGAAAGGAAACCCAAAGAAAGGAAAGAGACACTTACGGATTATGATACTCTGACGTCTTTTTTTACGTGTCTGAAATTAATTTAGTGATATCTCGCCGCGCCACTTGGCAAGTATTGCTGTCAGGCAGTGCATGGCGAACGTTAATTTCACGCCATGGGTTTTAGTGATCTGTAATCCCCAAGACTAGGCAAAGACTTGCGAAGGGCACCCGGGACTTTCCACAAATTGACAGGATTCTTTCTTTACTTAATAAATTAAGCTTGCATTTCTGATAGTATTATCTGTCGTTTCTTTAATCTCAGTAAATGAAACTGTTAAAACTGTATGAAATAATTTAAATTATTTGATAAGATTCGTGGTTATTTGAACTCAGATTTCATTATGAATATACAGTTACGTATTTAGAAGTAAAAAGAAAATGAATAAAACAATCTATTATACTTGAATCGAATGAATAGTTTTCTGTTTAATCAAAAATCTAAAGTAATTTGGCATTAAAATTTTTGATTTCTTAAAACTCAAAAACTCGTTAACTTCTAGATAATTTTCTTGCAAAAATGATGTAGTTTATTTTTCGTGTTATCATACTATAATTTATTATAGTTATTGGAAACGAAACAAAATATTTCAAAAAGTATCAAAATACAACTCATTTATTGTCCTTCTTTCCATTATATAATATTAAAAAATATGTACGAATAAAACATTCATATCGAAATATTTATGTTACCTATTTAATATTTATAAATATTCTATAAAATTATCACTCTAAATAAGTTATGATTTCATATTTCTGTCCATGTAATAATTTTATAGTACACCACTGAATATTAGTATAGGAAAGAAAAATATGAGTAATAAAATATTTTTATTCAGTAATTTGTATATCGTAGACATAGCCTATGCACTCAGTTTTTCAATGCTGTATATCACATAGAAAAAAGGCTGAGTAATTAAGACCTTTTAAAATTATAAGAAATACAAGAGGTACCATTTATTCATATTCGTTTATATTTTTTATTGGCTTGTAAAACGCAATTGTATGAATTCAAAGTAATTTAAACATAAATATAAACAAAATAAGGACAGTAGAAGTTTATTATGTAATTCCTTTTTAATATTTGGAATATAGAGATAACGGTATGTACAAAAATTTATTTTTATATTTCAGTACAAGAAAAGAAATTTTCCCTTACTTTTCAAGTATTCTCTTCTTTTTTCAAATTGCCTTTATATATTTCTAACATTTTGAGAACCATGTTTTTACTGTAATTTTAGTCGTATTTTTATTCTGTTAATGTCTCCTCCAATTCGAAAATATTTTTCCGTCGCAACGTAGAATAATTTAAGTAGGAAAATAAGCGATTCATTATTTTTTTGTTTCCCATACTTGGAAATAAGAGCAAGCGAAATGAGTATTATTTTGTTTTATTTAATGCACCAGCATATACACCGTTATAATAGGTAAAATCACGTACCATAGGCTACAATAATAAGGTAGAAGTATAAATTTATTTTCGAAATTCATATCAGTGATAAATTTTGATTTAAACCAAGTGGTTCGTATAATATCAATAAAAAGTAATAGTGGAGAACTTAAATCTGAATTTATTTTCACAAGCAATTTACTCAAAACCTTTTGATATGTACAGATAAAACTGAAAGGAAAAACTTTAAATTAAATATCTAAAAATATATCAGATATAAGTGTAAATCAGTTTTGTTCAGAATGGAAGATAGGATGG
The DNA here is from genome assembly GCA_019974015.1 of Nephila pilipes. Classification (NCBI taxonomy): domain Eukaryota; kingdom Metazoa; phylum Arthropoda; class Arachnida; order Araneae; family Nephilidae; genus Nephila; species Nephila pilipes. Next base: position 151,028 of record BMAW01085206.1, on the reverse strand, counting down.
TCGCAGAATAAGTAAAATTTCTCAGACATTTTGAAAACGATTTAACATTTAAAAAAACTTTTACTTCTTGATACATACCTTGCATTTCATTCCTACATTAAGAATATATATGAAGTTAATAAATTGAAAAAATTGATTATGCTTCTTATACTAAATATAAACAGGAACTGAAAGTAATTCATTGAAATGTGTAATGTAGACCGTTAACAAGATGGACTGTCGTTATTTAATGAGTAATGAATATTCGAAGATAATGTTTTGTATTATTTAATTTCATATCATATAATTTTAAGAAAACAATAATAAGTATAAAATGTCAAATGAATGAAATATTTAAAAAGAAAATTATTGTTATATAGTTACCTTCCTTATATTTACGGAGACAAAAAAAAATTAGTGATAATTTTATCGAACAAAAAAGTGCATTTGCTGAATATAATATTTATTCCTTTCAGAAAAGGGTTAATGAATTTTTATAAAAAATCTAATCTCTAACACTTAAGCGATTTAATTCTGATTTTTACTTTTCCCCAACGAATATTAATCACATGACTAATTTTTATTAATATTATCTATTCCCCTTTTTACTTATGATTTATTTTATGCTTATTTTCTCACATAATCTATTCCTGTGGTTAATTTTAAACTTATTTTAAATAAAATATAATGTGTTAAATGCTTCTTAATGGAAAATATTTTCTTGCTTCAAAATCGTCTTTTTTTCCCCTGAAAAAGAACTTGACAAGATTTTAGCGCTTTTACCTCTAGCATGAATAAAGCGTAAAATAACAACCTTAATCATTGAATATAAAATATGTCAGTAGTCCTGTAAGGAAAAATAATGAAAGTTCACAAGGGAAAGAAAAATATTTTCGTAAACCTTTTAATCAAACACTACTTTTTCTAATTAGACAGCAGAGTTCTGAATTATTCATATTCCAGAAAATTTTTTCTACGAAAGATTGTAGCTTTAAGCTTGAAATTTTCGCATGAGCGGGGAAACATAATACGTTGAATGTTCCTAAATACACACAACAATAAATTAAAACGATATATATCTGATAACAATGTAATTTTTGCATTAATAACGTAGTTGAATTATTATTTCAGTATACTGAAAACAGTTGAAATATTATAGTTCGCTGATAATTCAACAACTTATTGTAAGATGGAATAAAAGTTATTTAATAAAGAGAATTCATTGGAGTTTTTTTGCCAATTACTTTTTTTTTATGAGATAAATTAAGCTAATCAAACAAAAGTGAACATTGTTATGTATCTTACCCATTAAGTATACAAAGATGAATCAGTGGGTTAACTAAATTGCCCGTATTTGCAAGATTACGGTCGAAATAACCTATGGAACTTCTCGGCCGTAAATTAATTTATTATTACTTTGTTTCATCCTTAATTGTTTAATTCCTTAGAATAACAAAGCAATCGAATTGTATGCAAAGAAATTAACAACTTCTTATCATGCTGTTAAATAAGGCGTACAATTAAAATATACCAATATTTAATTATCAAAATAACCATTTAGTTTTTTTTTTATATAAATATATAAGCAAACAGTGAATAAACAAATATAGAAATCAATACTTCAAGCGTTTTCTTCTTTTTTTGTAAAAGTAAGAATAAAATTTAAAAATTACTTAGATGCAAAGTACATTTGTACATTATTAAGAAATTTGATTGCTAGTAGAACAAATAACTGAAAGGGAGGGACTTGTAGATGTGTTCCTTATAAAATTAAGTCATTTAATAGGAATATGAGCATCGTTAAGTAATTATTTTAAAAGGCTTTTGACATATAATGGTAAAATCTTACTGATAATTTTTTTTTCTAAAAATTTATAAATTAAGATTTTTTTTTTTTTTAATTTTAAGGAAATATTTCTTATTTTTTTTAAAAAAACGTATCAATTAATGTTTATAATTTTTTTAAAAAAATCTAGTTTAAGTTGTTATTAGTTTTCCTTAAAAAATAGTTAAATCCAATTTTATTCGACTTTAGAGTTTTTACGAGCATTGAAACCTGTTTGCATTTTCTTATAAATTTGTTAAACCCTGTTTGAAAAGTAATATTACCTTCTCAATATAATCATCTGTGTCTTTAATATATACTACACTTGAAACAGAGCAGTATATTTCTTAGATATACGGATGGTGTAGATATCTATACTTTTCACATTTTTCGTGGTATTTTCCCCCCAAATTTTTTTACTCCAGCATAATGTTTCAGTGTGAGTCATATATTCCGATTTTTAATAATTTATTTCCATAACTTATAATTTTTCTATTACTTCTATGTCATTGAAATAGATATTGTTACGTGTTGTTGAAATAAATATATTTTTTATTTTGTTTTGTTATCTCGAATGTTGATTATTAATTTATTTTATGTATTTGGAACATACAAGCTTCTTATGACTTATTTAAAATATTTGTCCATGGTGTGATCTCGTTGGATTGTTTAGACATCTTTAAAAATGAAATAAACATGTAGATTGCTGAAACTGTTTATTTGTATTTAGCATGTATAATCCACTGTGATTTGAAAATAGCAGACTTATTTAGCTCTTTTTGTGTACTTTATAGATTATTGTCATAAATTAAGAAAATTCGCGCTCTTTAAAATTAATAGTTTATTTAAAATTAATCTTCAGACATTATAGACTATAAATGTGACATTTTAACATAAAAATTGTTTAGATTTATAACAATTTTTATCTGAATACGATAACACTTTTCAAGTTTGAATTATAATTAATTTTTATTAAATATCCAATTACATTATTAAATAATAGTGTTATTTACTAGGTCTTCAAATTTAATAGCATCATTTTTTTTCATTTGGATCATTTCATTGTTTTGTTTTAACTCTGGAAGAGAATGAATAAAAAACATCTTATTTTTAACTTTTTCTTACAGCGTTTAAACTACTAAGATATTATTTTCTTGTTTTCATAAATGAACTGCTTTATATATAACTACAATTGAAAGGTAACGAACAATTTGTTCATTCATAATCATCACTGTGAAGGAAAGTTTTGAAAAACATACGTCACATTATGCTTGAAAAAGAAGTATTATCATTTTTCTGAGTGTTTCACTGGTTTTCTTCAAAAAATTAATTTTTAGCGCGTCCCCAAAATTTAGCTAACGGAAAGAATGAGTGACCGAAATCGTTTTCGATTCTTAAAGGATTCGATCTTATGGGGATGTGGGATGAAAAGAAACCGTTTCGATTCTGAAGAGAATGCAAAATGGTCTTTCATTAGACACTACATTGGTAAAGATCAGATATTCCATACAATCAAACTTAGCTGCCTAACAACCAGTCATTTTAGAAAAAGGAAACCATTAAATGCCTGTAGCCTTTGAAAATGTGCGATAATATCAAGGGAAAAAGCATTTGAGAGAAATGCAAATCAAATGGAAACACTAAATGTATTTTTAAGTGTGTGCGTTTGAAGTTTACATACTGTTATGCGACAAAAGGTATTCATTTGAAAATGATGCAATTGTTAATTTCGGCATTTGGAAAACTTTCGATTCCCCACTGGATAAATTTGTGAGATTTTGAATTCTTTTAAATACATTAAATTAATGCCCAAGGATGTTTTAAATGAACAAAAAGACAATTATTTTGATCTTGAAAAAAAGGATTCATTAGTTCATTCTTCGTTAGAAAACCATTCTTACAAGCAATAAATGTTAACCAAAGAAAGGTGAAGAAATTTTTCTTTTTAACTGCTTAAGATTTCAAATTCATGTACGTATAAATTGGTTCTAAGTGGCTTAATTGCAATGGAGGCTTTATGCGAGTGTTTGATACAGCATAATTATCTTTCCATTAGAGTAATTTCCATTCTAGACCTACTGGTAACGTACCGTAAACGTACACATTATCTAAAGCAGTTCAAAAATACGTAGTGAATGCAAAAATACGTGCTGCCTAAGCTAGTGATTAAAAGAAATTGAGTAATTACATTTTATACGAAAAGGCAAGAGTAATTGAAGAGGCATTCTCCTAAATTATGCATTACAGTGTTTCGCTATATTTATTTTTGCCACCAAACTCATCTGAGTTCAGGAAAAACTTATCATAAATAATGTTTTCTTTTTCTAATATGTTTACAATAGAAGTGTGCTTATAGTAAAGCGAACTTTGTGATCCGAAGGCTTTTAATTTTTAAAATGCCTGCCTTCTAAAATGAAGACGATTAAAATTTTTTATTGGTATACAGAGATTTGCAAGTGTTCGTAAGAATTCAAGAATAGATTATTTTTTTCCTAAGTTTACAAACAAATATTTGAAGCAATTAGATAAAAAAATTCTTATTTTTTATGAAACAGGTTTTTTTTCTTCATTATATATAGTTACATACACATTGCGTTCATTTTCTTTCTGAGCATTTATATTGTGCAAATAGTTATTTTTCAAAAGAATATTTATTATTTGTCGAAAATATTTCAATATTTTGGTTGCACTTTGACATAGTGTGTTCTATACATTTCATTGCTAAAACTTTTTAGAACCTTCTCTGTAATCTGGATTAAAATAAGAAATATACATTTTCATATGTCCACACTAATTTTACCTCAAAACACATTCGTACAAATACCATGTATTTTCATACAAATTTCGTGACTCTTAAATGTCATTAAATTACTATACGAATAAATTAGAAGAAATATAGTTTTATGCAATCTTATGTAAGTGAATACTATTAATTTGTAGAACATGTAATAGCTATAGAGTAAATAAAAGAGTATTATGAAAAAATAAAATCTTGGTTTTTGAGACACGTTTCAATGGCTATCTGTATATGACATCTTAAATGATAAACAATTTTTAAGGGAATAAATTCTTTTATCACAGAATAAGGCTTTTTCTTTTTTTTAAAAAAATGTTAGGGACTTTCTGTTCTCAAAAATGAAAAGAAAGGGTTGACGTATAAATCAAATAAACTCTAATAGTTAAAAAAAGACACATATTTTCATTTTTGAGAAATAAACAGCACAACTAACGCAACAAAAATTTTACGAGACAAAATTAAGAACTCTAGGTAATTACTAGGATGGTATTGGTCAAAATTTTAATATTCGAGGCTTGGTTTAAAAGTAATAGTCAAATGCATGTTTCATTTCTTACCCTATTTACACAAATCTCAAAGATACATGTATCTTCTACTTAATACATTATTTATTTTTGAACATAGTTTGTATTCCTTTCGATGTACTTTATCCAACACGTGACTCGTCCAGAAGACCCTTTAGAGAAAATTCCGGTGGCTCTTGACGACACCATGCTTTAATGGTAGATTTTACCTCATCATCAGAGCGAAAGTTATGTGCTCTTTCATTTTTGGGAAGAGGTGAAAGTCGCTAAGTCCAAGATCGGGGCTCGATAGGTTCGTAACTCTTATCTGACAAAAACTCAGTGAGACCTCACACTGCTTTAACGTCATATGGATATAAGTTACCATCTTTTTCAGCTTATAACATACCATAAACTCCGAAAAACTTAATTATGTAGATGATACATGCAGCCTTTCCGTTACAATAAGAATTTTGAAAATCGGATATCAAATAAAACTGTTTGGGTCAAAATGGCATTACTTTTCAATTGTTTCGTATAAAGGCAGTGGGGGAACCCAAATGATACAGCTGCGGATTATTTATTAATGGATCATGGGATTATGACTCGTGTTGCAAACAAACAACGTCCAGTAAAATAATAGAGACTGTACTTATGAAATTCAATTTGATCTAAAATTCATTAATGTGGATGTATGTGAGACTAAGGAGAAATGGATATTGACTTAAATGCCGTCCTTATAATTTGATTGTAAAACAAAATTTTTAGGTTAGTCATTTGTAAAAATTTATTTCTAAAAGATATATAAATAACCATGCTTTTTATCAAAAAGTATGCTTGGCAATGCAAGCTTAACTTCACAGAAGGAATGTTGTATTTATTATTGTAAGTTAGTTTGTACACAGAACGGCTTGTATGATAACAATTCACGCCACTGTCATGGCAATAGGTACTGATGTTATATAGTAGATATTGGTGAAAGGAGTAGTAAGATGTGGGAATATTTTTTCTGTTTAAAATTATTTTCATACCAAGCAAATGAGCACTAATGTCTTACTTCCTTCCAAATAGAAAATATTTTCCTGGAAAAGTCTTCTTCGTACTCTAACGCTCTTGTTATACTCTTTCTATATTTATTTACCTTTAACTTGACAGTTGGATTACTTTGAGGATTATAACATATTGCAATAAAATTACTGTAACAGTTGAACCATTTGTGATCACACATAATTAAATTAGATCAGAACCAAGGATTCTTAATCTGATTATATATTCACGTGCAATGTATTAAGCGTAAAATTTAATCATTGCTTTATTAAAAGGATAGTCTGCTAAATACAAGTTTAAAATATTTCATAATCTCATTAAAAAAGAAAAAAAAATGTATTTAAATTTTTTATTTCTTTCGGATTTACAAGTTTTCAGAGGAAATTTCAAAAGGAAATTAATTCATTCAACTCCAAAGTTATACTACTTTGAAATGCATTTTTTATCCACCTGAAAAAAATATAAATTGTGTTTATTTTTTTTCCATAAATACACTACTGGATGTCAAAATAAGTTTAGGAATTCAATGCATTTTAAAGGATTTTTGTTAATTGAGTTTCGAGAAGAAGAAATTTAATTTTCGGGGGTAGGAGAACACTTAAATGTTATGATTTTGCAACGCTTTAATGAATTACAGGATCACATATCTGGAAAATACAAAAACCAATAATATTTGTCTTGTGTAAAATAAATTCCCAAGATTTCAAATGTGGAAAAATTATAGAATACTTTTATCTTTGAGAAGTGATTTTAGAATAATGTAAATGGATTATTAAACGAAATTTATGTGTAGGAGAAACATTTTGCCTGACAAAATTAAAAATAGTATTAGAATCTGCTAAATTTCTAAAGATAAATAACTTCATCTAGAGGGAGCTATTCACTACCACTATTGTAAGAATAAGTTCAAATATCTTGCACAAAATATTTTTATCTAATATATATACTATATATATATATATATATATATATATATATAGGTAACATAGCTTAAGCAATAACAACACAAATAGAGAATACAGGACATGCACATGTTAATAAAACAGAAGCAGAAACAAAACAGCAATTTTAAGGATGGTCACAGTTACATCAGTAACGTTCTGCTCACCAGGTGTCTAGTTTTCCCTTCCTTCAACTTCTGTAGTAATATTTTGAACTTCCATGGCAGGCTCTGACAATTCACTGCAGAAAGACTTCAATGCAAATTCACCCTGTACACTTCACTTCCAAATACTGATAGCTTCCAGTCGGTTTCCCAATAGGTCCCAACAACAGAAACTAAACAGACATACTCATTCTCTACATCACAGACTTATGGCTAGTTTATACTTCTTTCAGTCAAGTATGCGGCCAAATAAGAAAATTCAAGAAAAGTCTACAATTTTCTTCCCGTGAAGAAATCTACATGATTACAGAACCTTCGAGAACTTTCCATTTATTGCCAAAGTTGCGAAATTTCTGGCTAAAGTCGCCAAAACGGTATCCTAGCTTTAAGGGTTAAAACTGTACCCTAGGTTTCAGTTAATGTTTTACCTTCCCTACGATGACGTACTTCTCTGTAAGTGTTTATTTTCCTTCACAAGAGATCATCTGCAGGAAATATATATATATTGGTGTTCAAAATTAAGAGAATATTCCGATTTGGTCAATTATCTCTAGAACTATTGGACAGATTTTCATGAAATTTGATGTGTACATAGGGTTGATATAAAACAAAAGAAAAAAACAAAACAAAACAAAAAAACAAAAACAAAAAACAAAAATTCAAAAATTATAAAACACTCGCATTATCATGCATAACACTCATCGGAGGTATGAAACAGCAGTTGCATAATTGAGCCAAAAAATTGGTTAATAGGGGGGTTGGTCCATTTTTACAGATATATAGGTCCCGGAACGTGATTTTATGCTGTAAATAAGGGAGTTTATGAGTTCCTGTGGCAATTCATCCCACTCGTTCAGCAACTCAGTTGTCAGGTCTTGCTTGGTTCTCGTAGAAGAATTACGAATTGCAATTGCCTTCTCCAGAGCGTCCCAGGCATTCTCAATATTATTGAAGTCTAAAGATCTGGCTGACTAAACCATCCGGCAAATATCCTCACTTTCCAGAAATTTCGACAACCAGATGAGATCAATGTGACTTCGCGTTGCCTTCCATTAAATGAAAATCTGGACCAACTGCACCCCTGAAAAGGCAAACATTGGGCTCCAAAACCCCATCCCTATGACTCTCAGCAGTCATAGTGCCTCTTTCAAAGACATGGAGGTTTGTGCGTCCCTCCAGCATGATACCTGCCTAGACCATTAAGCTTCCGTTGCCGTAATGGTCAATTCTCGAACAATGAAAGGGAAGGTAGTGTATCCCTAGTTCTTTCCATAAGAAGTATGGCGAGAATCAATGATTAGGCTGAACCGGGAATCATCAGTAAAGGGAACAATCGCCCTTTGATCCATGCTCCAATCTCTATGATTTTTGCCCCATTATAAGCGGACTCTTCTGTTCGCAGAACGGAACGGGATGCAAACATCAGGTTTTCTTGCAAATAGCCCTGTCTCATGAAGATTTCTGGAAATAGTGACCCTTGAAACTCGGGTTCCTGTAGCAGCATACAACTCATGAGAAACCTGAGAAGCTGTAGCATCCCTGATCAATGGTGATCTTCTCTGGGCGTCGTGGCTCTTAGACGACCTTTCTTAGTCTTTCTCTGGACGTATCCGGTATTCTTAAGCTGTTTTCATAAGTTGGACACTACGCTGGACAATAAATCGAATTCTCTGCAAATCTGGATTTGAGACTGGCTCCTTCTAGCCTACCCACAATTTGCCACCTCCTTCCATCTTCTAAACGTTGGTCGTTACTCAGTTTTACTGTTTAGATTTTAATTTAAGCGATTGCTGCAAAAAAAACCACCACGAAATTCGTTGAAATGCGCTAGCAAACGAATTTCGGATTTTTGCACACTTATTTATAAATCCTGCTTTTCGACTAGCTCCGCCCTGTTACACGTTTACGTTTATGTATTCGACGTACAAGATTTGCCTCTTTGTTTAGAAACAGTATTTTTACATTTCGTTCAATTCTTTTCCTGAAATTCTACAAAATATTTAAATTCTTTTAATTTTGAACACCAGTATATATATATATATACACAAAGAGTGAAAGAGATAGTAGTAGAGGCTAATTCTGAGTTTTGGTGATGCTAGAATTTATTAAAAATCAATTTATGCTAATATAATCTGACCGAATCTACAAATTATAAAATTGCTCAAAAGCATATAAATACAAATGCTCCATAATAGAACAAAAAACATTGATTGTCTTTTAAAATGTAGTAAGAATCATGTAACAAAAGTTTTTTGACCATAGATAGTAATTCACCCTTTAAACTGACTGCAGCTAAAGATGCATCAAAAAATCCAATACTATTTATTCTAATTATTCTTAGTATCTATTCATGTTTCAATTAATACTTGTTTGCATCAATTGACAGCTTTTCAATTAGATCTATCTCCAAATATTATGATCTCCATATGTTCAGATTTTTATAATCAACATATTGAGACTTGTATTTCTATATAGCTCATTAAACCTAAGAAAGTAGAAGACAGGGCCAGAGGTATGAACTATATAAATGGAACTAATGGATACACCGGTGAGAAACAAAAGGAAGTCGGCAACTTCGAGTTACACTGTCTTCGCATTGATTGGCTCCGTTTTGTCTTAGGGGAGATTTTCGATAACTTAGGTATCGATCACAGTAGATCTTGCTTATTTAAGTACTGCCTGTGAAAATAAATATCTAATAAATACTTTATGATTTCATATTGAAAGAAATCTAAACTTCCAGTATCAGAGATATATTATTGATTTGCCACATAACAACATGTGGCACATTAAAAACAACCTAAAACAAAAGTGAAGCTTTCTTTCGAAATATTAGCTTATAAATAACTTTGCAAAACTATTGTTGGAGCTATTTTTCTTACATTTCCTGATTTTGACACTTATTTTTTAGACTCGGCATATATATATATATATATATATATATATATATATATATATATATATAAGGCGTAATACTATCTTTTAGAATTCCATGCAGTGTAGTCGCTAAAGTGGCAGAAGTTTGGCGATTTAAACAATTAAGCATTTCAGCTGCAACTGTAACATTCTTAAAGGTAAAAGTCTACTATCAATATTACGAAAGAATCATGATTAACTTTTTAAACAACAATCGATGAAGATTTTACAACAAGCAGGCGTGACGGATTTGAATGCTTTTATGATAAAGTGATGCGATTTACTATAACATATCGTCGATGTTCTGGCGTTCAACTAATAAAAAGGAAATGCCTCGTGATCATGGCTTAATGTCGTTTACTAAATTTTCTGGTGTTTTGCTATAACCCATTATCACACATTACATAAAATCAATACATCACAAAAGCAGAAGCTCACAAAATACGCGCTTACATGGAAAGTCTGAGAGCAAGAAAATGTTTCAAAAGTGAGCTATTTGCATTAGACAGAAACTTTGTATACTGGAAAAAAAAACGGAATTTCAGTAATTGGGGATCAAAAATCTATATGACAAATGAGATTTATGTGACTCGAAAATGAAAGTAGGCTATAACGTGAGAGATATATCATCAATAATAACTAATTTTTAAAGGAAGAGGATAAAATAAATTTATCACACACACGCATATATATATATATATATATATATATATATATACTAAGAATTCTTTGAAAGACAAAGTTAGTCAATAAAAATACCACTTTATATGAAATCTTAATTAATTCCCAACATACATCAAACACTATAAAAATCCTAAACTAAACCTAAGTACTTATACATAGAATCAGCAATATCATAAATGGAAAATTACTTACGACCTTATATACACCATGATGTGTCAAAACGTAGCATAAAGTATTTAATAACTATTAGTTTAATTGCCAATCAGTAAAAATAACACGAATCTGTTCATAAAGTAAATTAAGTGTGAAGTAAAAATTTGATGAATAAAAAATTGCCAATCCAAATTTATAGAAATCATAAAACTAATTAAAAGACTCAATATATAAAATCACCTTAAGAGTTAAACATTAAAATGTTAATACATTAAAAAATAAAAATTGTCAAGGTAGTAAAATACAAAAATACACGTAAAAACGCATAATTTTTAATAAAACTATAAAAGTTTTTATTAAAATCATAAAAACTTGTAAACAAAAATATATAATAAAATTGAAGAGTAATATTGATAAAGGAACTAAAAACATAGAAAAAAAAATTATAATGAAAAGTAGGAAAGGAATTAAAATTCATTCAAAAATACGAAAATCAAAATATTTTTATCGAAAACCTTGAATACAAAGAATCACAAAAATAAATAATACTTAAACGTATAAAAATGTTTTATAAAGAAATCTAGAAAAATAATCAAATCAAGTTCAATAAAAATAATATCATGGACAAAACAGATTCAATTCTGAAATCTATCCACCTAAATAACTGAATGTATATAATTTGAAAGCCAATTATCAAGTTTTTCCAAATTACCAATACAATATAAGCGCGCAAATGATACCATTATACAGTAAGTTACTATATCTTTTACATCTGATCAAAATATCAATTATATATATAAGAGTGAGAGGGTGGTAGATTCTTAGAAAGTATGAAATTTAGAAAACACATTTTTTTTATTTAATGAGAATTACTTAACTATTCTAAAAAGTTTTCAACTATTTTTAGAGTAGTTGAATTACACATATACTTATTGAAAACCTATTATATTTAGAAAATAAATTTCTGTGAAAGTACAAAGAGTTCACAGCTTATCCATCGAGATATAATTTTGGCATAAAGATACATTGACATAAAAGGTGTTTGAGGGTCTTTAGTATTTTAGCAGCGTATTTGTAATATTGTATATAATACTACAAATACACTGTATTTGTTTGCGTAGCATTACAGCAATATGATAAATATTGAATACAACACCTTGTACAATTGTAAAAATGCGAAACCATAGTGTCTTTCTATTTTATCTTCATCAAAATCAGATATATGTTTAGCTAGATTAAATAAGAAATACTTTTTTTTATCAAACATTTGGTTATTTATTGGTTTATTAAAATTATTGATTATTTATAAACTAATAACTATATTAAATATTAACTATACTTAAATATGTTTCTGGCTCTTCTATATGATAAAATTTGTATAATAATATTTTAAGCTAACATAAGCGAAACAAATATCATTGATCATAATATTATAATAATTTTCTTGTTATTCATAACAATCCAATTTATTACTACTAATTCTTTTCATAAACTAGGTTTTGAAGGAAATATGAAATATAATTTTTCGAATTCTTAATTTTTTTTATAAACTCTACGAGTATATTGAGTACAAGCATTTTTATTAATTTCAGAAATCAGTAATTACAAATAAAAATATAGCTAATTATTTCATGAACTACAAAAAAATTATTAAATAAGTGCCCAATATGGAGTATCTCAAATATACAATAATACAATATTCAAATGGGGTAATTTATTTCAGACTTTTTCGTAAGTTTGATGAATTCTCCTAATGCTTATGAAAGCATATTGTTCATATTTCACATTTAAATTTACTTAATTTTTGTATTTAAAAATTTAAAATTTATTAACTTTTTAATAATTTGGTACAGTCATTTCTAATATATTAGTATACTCATTAAATAGTTGAAATGCTCCTTGAATTTGAAAACCAAGATAAGACACAAAAGAAATTTAAAAAAAAATTTATGAAAATTACCCTTTTAAAAAGAAACAGAGACTATTTCAAACAGTATTTTCAAATACATACACGGGACCGAAATAGTCTTAGATTATAATGCTTCAAGGATTTTAAGCGATATACATAGATACCACTTTTCTCAAATAATTAATGAATTGTAATTCTCACCACAAGCTTTAGATCATTAAATAAATAAAGTCATTATGCCTAATTTAATATTTGCAAGAGAAGTAAAGCTTCATCTGCATTTAAGCAATTGTGCGAATCCTTTGTGTTAAGTTATTTGATATGGGAAACTATTATAGCTTAGAGATAAAATGTGAACGTAGACATAATACTCACGTTATTGGAGGATATCTACAGGTTTGGCAGAATATTTATGAGATCTTGAGATTGGAGACAGGATCAACGAAATGTAAACCGAAACTAAAATCTGAGGAATAGAGCAGGAAACCAGAATTACTTGAGCAGAGATATTCGAGAAGCTTGTGAATTTCATTCATAAATACATTGATAATATATTCATTTATCCAAAGGTATGTGACTTAAGCAGGTTTACATTGCGATTAAGGGATTATGGAAAGCATGTTTCCCGAAGTTTCAAGAGATGTGACGTTAAAGCATATCTGCATAAATCAGTAGAACAATGTTAGCTAGTTTAGCTTATGATATAAATGATAATTTGCTTACATTAATAAATATACAGTAATGTGTTATATTTGAGATACATTTTTAAATTTATATAATATACTCTATTTTCTTAAGAAATGTATTTTCATTGTTCAAATCATTTGATAAAGATGAAAAGTTTGCAATTTTTCGCAAGTCTTATTAATTTGATATAATTAATAATCATTGTTAGTAATTAAATTTTAAATGCTGAAATAAAATATCAGCTTAATATATTACATGTAGAGATTAAATGACAGAAATAAAGATTTAAACTTATAATTTATATTAATACATATTTTGTTGCAAATTAACTTGTTAAGATTACATGTAATCGTTAACTAAATGACAACAGAAAATAAATTTGAAATAAGTGATACATGGATATTTGTTATACTTAAGCATTTTGATTTTAAAATGAAAAGTATGAAAAGTTCTATATATTGGCGATTTAAAGTTTTCTTTTTTACGTTATTTTCCGAATTACCGTATATTTCCACACATCAGACGAGATATAAATTTTCATCAAAGTTTTATAATTTTAACATGTATTTGTCCTATCAGGCGACCTGTCACCCCTCTCCCAAACATCAACGGCCTATAAATTTAATTTAGATCAGTGAGCATCATCTGGAACAAATTTTATTTTCTTGCATCTGGCAGCATTGTCTATTGAAGCACGTCTCTCTATCATGAACTCACATGTACCTCTAAGAAACTTATTGGTCGCGACACCTAGTTGCATGGTCATGAACCAGTGACCGGTGTTGTTTCGCCGAGTCTTTGTTCGAATTGGAATGCTATTAAAGACCCGCCATGCAGCAGGGCTGATGCGCATTAAATCTTTTGAGGCTCCAAGTTCTTTCGTTGGGATGGTGATGAAGCTTGGAGAGTGCTCAAGTGACATCCTCTTCACTTGAACGAGATTCAAAATTGCGAGATCCATTGCCAGAGTCTTCATGTTGCTTCTAAGTGCGACATCAGAAAACAATCAATCTAACAAGTTTGTCTTCTCACATCTGGCAGCACTGCCTATAAAAGCACGTATCGAATCTCAAACTCACATGTACATCAACCAAGTTTATTTTCTTGCTTCAGACAGCACTGCCCATAGAAGCACATATCGAATAACGAACTCACATGTACATCTAATAAATACATCTAAGAAATCATTAAAAAAATATAGGATATCTCTTTATATGAATGGTGCTGAAGATGATTTGTTATAAGGTGACAATGTGGAAATCACCTTGCTAGGTACAAAATGAGAAGCATATGACGAGTTTCTCATAAAAGAAAGTGAGGACATACTTGATGAGCTATTTGCCTTAGATGATGAATGTGAAGATTTTGCAAGATTTTAAATACACACATTGGTGAATGATTTATTTTTTAAAAAAAATATTATAGTTTTAATTTATATAAATTTCAACGTAATTCTTTTTTGTATTTGTCTGATAAGGCAACCCCTGAATTTTAGGACTTTCTTTATGATTTAACTATTGTCTTATTTTTAGAAATATAAGATATTTCGTGTCCGTCACTTTTAAAACTTTTCTCACATTATCAATTTGAGTATGCTTCTCATTTTCTATAAATTTTTAACTTAGTTTGATTAGAATTCCTAACAATGTTAGGTTACTTTTCTAACCAAAATTAATAATTACTTCCTTGAATGATTTTATTAACGTCACACTAGAGGCCACAAGAGTGCTATTGGCGATGGACCTCTTAATTTTGAACCACTATGACGACGACGACACCTGAGCTGACAGCTCCTTCTTCTAACTTCTATAACATACCAACGGGAGGACTTTGAGCCACTACAGATTTAACGTGCATCAACCCTGGCTACACGGACAGTCTTAAGTGGCATGAAGTTTCGAGCCTACGACTCAACGAAAACTGCCAGCCACGAGTCAGCTGCCGTAACCACTACGCCACATTAATCGCTAAAATACGTCAAAAGAATATCAAAACGAATCGATTTAGATCAGAAATGCAATTCCAACTACTTTTTTTGAACTTTCGATTTATTTTTTGTCTTCTTCAGGGTTTGAAATGAGAGTGTTTATTATGTACTGGCAATGGAACCTTTTTCAAAATCTTAGGTAGCTTTTAAAGGACAAAAATCTATGAAAAACTAACATTTTTATGGTATACCATAATGATATTTAGAATAATTGCACTTTAGGGAATATCTGACTATTTGATTTATATTTGAAAGGATTTGGATTTAATAATTTAGAATTTGTTCGGGAAAGTACAAGAGGATGATTAATGCTAATGGACTTTCGTTGATAGACAAAGATAAGAAGAAAATCGATAAGCTAATCGTACATCTAACACAATAATGATTCTGCTTCTAATGTGTCGACAGTGAATATTCAAATCCCAGAAGTGAATATGTAATAAATATTACGCTTAAAAGTGAACAAATTAATGGAAATTGAATCTTAAATTTAAGAACATGACTGAAATAACATTGCTCGCTTGTTCAATGTGCAAATTTTCGATATGTAATACTTAAAAAAATGTTTATATAAATTGAAAAATTGAAAGATATTTCTGGAAAAAATTCCACATCACATTTTTGTAATTAACGAAAAATTTAAAGAGACAATTTTGTATAATTTACAGAGAAACATAATCAGAATTTCTGTAGTTAATGCTACTTGTTTTTTAAATCAGCGTTTATTACTGAACTTTAAAATTACACAAAAATGACATTAAAAGCTGAAAAGGAAGAAGTAAATTAAGTAATTACTAATCTGTTTTATTTTATTTAATTAAAAAGAAGTATTTTGGCAGGAAAGTGAAACTTAATTTTTTTTGATATTTTGTAATCGAAAAATAATAGAACATACAGAATTGATCCAAGATATTAAGTTAAAATTTTGAGATAGTGAACTAATTTTCTTAATAATTTTTTTTAAAATGACAATGGTTTAAAAGTTTATAAATAGGCTCAAGTAACAACTTTTATATACTTTAATTTTTGATGAAAGCAAAACTTGACATTGAGTTTTAAGATTTTAGTATGATTTTAAATAATATTGATCAATGAAAGAAAATCACAATGGAAAATAAATTTCAATAATTATGATAAATTATGCAACAGATATAAAGTTTTCTGGCAATAAAGATCTCGCGATCCTTATTAAAACGATAATATATCTTAAGATTTGTTACATGCATTTTTCAGAAGATCACCACTGAAAATTTGTAATACTTCACTTTACTTATCAAACAAAACTAAATGTCTTTATTTTATAGTATTTTCAAAATTGTTCAATATGAAAATAACATTGTATAAAAACAGGAAAGCATATCATGGATATATATATACATATGAGAGCTAAATTATGAGAATTTTGCATATTATGTCCATTTTTTACAAGAAGTGTTAAATAAAAGGTAGTAATTATGCTGCCGAAGAATTATGCAAAAATTCTGAATACAATACGTAAGCATACATGTGCGTATCTATGGAGCTGTGACTGTGAAGGGGAGAAGGGTTGTCAGCGATTTGTGTGCTAGTACTCCTCCTCCACGACATTCGTAGTGTTTCTCACCTGAGTCGGGTAAATTTTTTAAGGTATTAGGTAAACTAAGTATATATGAAGGATGGAATGAGGTAGTAGGTAGATTGGAGGCAGGCCAATCACAGGTGCAGGTGGCTTCAGAACGCAATGTAATGTCCAGTGTCTTCTGCAATTTCTGTGAACAGCTTCTAAATACTGAATCCATGTAGAGAAAACTTGGACAGGTTCGTACCCAATCCCCAATCACAATTAAAGATTGTTATTTTGCATTTTCATACAGGACTTTTTCAGCTTCATAACTCTCAAGGGAGCTGTACGCTGTAACTAAAACCTTAGTTTAAAGGACTACGGCTGCCCTAAGGCCTATGCCTGATGACTTTATGCTAGAAAACAGTTGTTTGCGTCCCTCTCTCTATTGTACACAAAAGAGCCGTTTAGCATAGAGCAGACAGCTTGAGCCTTGGATCAGATTTCAGAGAACAACCATGTTTTTTACAGATAAGTCAAAAGTCAACATGGATACTGATTCTCGAAGTGCATCTATTTGAAGAATGCCTGGGACACGAAATCAAACCTCCCTCATCAATCATTATGATGGTAGAAGCGTAATGGTGTAGGCAAGTATTATGTTCGAAAGCAGTTCACCCCATTTTGTGTCTGACAAATTCTCCCTAACTGCTGTGAGGCATGCAGAGTAGATTTTAAAGCCCTATGCTCGACTTTTCACGTTCGTTGTTGGTCGTCCTGGGTTCCTGCTAATGGACAACAACGTTCCTCCGCATAGTACTAAACTTGTTGAGGATTACCTGGAAAGTGAGAATTTTTGCTACGCCAATCAAATTCATATTTTAACCTTATAGAACATGTCTGGGATGCTTTTGGGAGAGCAATTGTATCTCGCTCTCCCCTTCGGAGAACCATCACTCTAATAGAGCTCAAATATGCTATGCTTTTGGAGTGGGATTGACATGGATTCCTCAGCTGCCTCTTGTCCAATATGTCGTCTCGCTATGTAATCTGTCTGGCTGTGAAAGCGGACCATACCCTAAATTGGACTCATTTTCAGTTCGATATCTCAACGTGGATTTTGGACATCATTGCACTTTGAGTCTTATGTGTAATCTGGGTAAATAAAAGGAGCCTCGAATGATAGATCTTTCTCTGTGTTATAAATGTAAATTCATTAAAATTTCTTTAAAATCTGTCCATTAGTTTTTCAGAAATTCGACATAATGTGCGAACTCTCCAAGTTTTGTGCTTGAGTGTATATACTTTCTACAAAAATAAACCTCTATCATTAAATATAATTTAAAATAATATTATTATATTCTATAAAAACGTAAGAAAATAAAATATTAAAAATATTGTAGGAAAATACTCTCACTGTCAAAAAAAAAAAAAAAAAAAAAAAAACAGAACGAGAAGGAAATGTTTGAATGGAATGAAATTTGTTGTGTGAGATTGTGATGTTAGTATGTATAAATGACTACAAATTCAAATCAGAAATATCTTTCATTATGGTGAAAGGCTTATTAATGTGAACATACTACTTACATTTTAGGCTATCTCTAGCGCTAATAAAATAAGTCTTAATAAGCATTCAAGCATTCAAGTTTCGTATACTGTCCTGAAGCAAATTAACCCACGATTGTTGCATCTGAACCTGTAGTTCCTGCACGCTGGTAGGGTGCTGAAGTATCGTTCCAACTGTTTCCATATGGGCTCAGTTGGAGATAATTGAACATGAAGCCAAAAAATCGCTTCATCTTGTCTCAGACAAATTCTAAAGACTTTTACCATAAGTGGGAAAACATTATCTTGAAGAAAGATTAGGATCTGATGCCCTCTCAAGAGTGCAAGTGGCCACGGTAGTCTAGTGGTCAAGGTTTCGGATTCGTGGCCGGCGGTTTTCGTTAAATATGTAGGAGTCCAAAGTCCTCCTGTGGTGTAGATGTTAGGAGAGGGGGGGTGCCAGCTCAGGTGTCATCCTTGTAACATGAAAGTGGTTGAAAATTACGAGGTTTGTCGCCAATAGCCCTCGTGTTGCTTCTAGTGCGACGTTAATAAAAACTAAATTAAACAAAAAAAAAAAATAAACTCAAGAGTGCAGCACATGTGACTGCTAAGTTTCTTGAACTTATCGTTGAGCCGTTTAAGTTCCCTGTATCACAAATAGTAATGACGGGCTGTCATATGTGATAACTCTCTCCTCCCATCGCATGTGCAGTAGGGGCCATATCTCTCTTTACTGAATAAGTTGGATTTGACATTTGACCAATAGGCCACCATACTCAAACACGACTTTAGTGGGTTCACGAACAGAATTCAAATTCTTCACCGAAAACGAAACGGTTCAATTTCCTGGTAATCCAAGTTCTTCGCTCCCGTAATCCTTAAAAATTAAGGAATAGTGTCGAACAGTCAGAGGTAACGTTTGTAACGGGCATCGTGAGAACAAACTTCCTTCAGCTAATCATCTGTATATTGTTCAGCACAAAACAATACTTCTGTACGAAGAATGTGGGTATTGTCAATGATGAGATTGACAAATGAAGATATTTTATCTTCTATTGGTTGATCTAGGTCACACAGAGGTAAATTTTTGCGAATGTGTGCTTCATACGCTCAATGCAAACAATATTTTCTTATAGGTTTGAAAGAACGTCCAAATTGGAGAGCAACAACGTCGATATGTATAGCCCGCTATTCTTATTCATCTTTCTTGACTTCTTTAAAAGTCTGTCAATTGAATAATCTGACTTCGAATGCGTTTGATGGGTATTGATACGACTTAGCAATTTCTTATCAAACAAAAACAATCAATAATGAAAATAAAGCTTTATATAACAACAGCAATTTAATTCTCCCGACATCTGGGGACATGAATATTTGCACATCTCCTTTGTTATATTAATCATTTGCATAACTTCAAGCGATATGCATGCCTACTAAGTTTCGTAGTAATCCAGCTATTCCATCTTGGAGAATTTTTTTTACCATGAGTGGTATGGTGATTTTTAATAAGCACAATGTAATTAATTTGTCTAAAATTGAGAAAATAAATCACCTAATTACGACTGAAACATATTTCATATTTAGGGGGAGATGATTTAAAATAGAGATCAATGGCAATTCTATTTTTTGAAATTGTAACTATATAATCGTGAAATGTTTCCTCACTCGTTTAAAATATAATTTTCTTTCACTGTAAGAATAAACCTGAAATGCAGATATTTAAATAGAATTCAGTTTTTAACCCTTTGAGATTTTACAGTGAAAAGTGGTAATTTATAGATGAAAAATCAAAAAAAAAATTTATAATTTAACAGTAAGAATTCTCAAAATATTTGAAATAAGTAATCCAGAAATATTATGAAGAACAAATAAAACCTAAGGAAAAATACATTTTTTTTCTCCCGAGAACAATAGTTAAATTCAGTTTAAATCCAAAATGAGAAACTTACTGTAAAAAGTGAGCTTATTATTGCACATTTTAAGGTATTATTTAATACTATTACTTCGTTTCAATTACTTGAAGGATATATTAGGAAAAGTGCAAAGCATATTGATATTAATTTCTTTGAAAATATTCAATTTCGTACAGAAACTTACAAGAAATTAGACTGAGAATTTAATACAAGGGTTTTCCAGAAAGTAAGATTACTGAGCTTTTGACACAGAGAGGGAATTTTTTTTCCTACAAAATCGGTTGTACTGCTGTGCTTAAGATTAAAATTTTGGAAACAGAATGCGTGTGTGTGCTCATTTATCTCTGTCGGTTAAAAACTCTTGTTGTAATGTCGAGTTGAAATGAGTATCTCGATTCCGAATTCCAACAGCTGCGAGAGAAAAAACAAACAAACAAACCAGTTTCTTCTGGAAAAGGGAAACACATCCTTCTAGATTTCAACGATATAAAAACTATTTTCTGGATGGCGCCATGAACAATATTAATGTGTTTAAGAGGCGCCATAAGGGTAAAACTAAGCGGAAAAATTCCCCGAAAAATAATTGTTTTGGTCTTTTGGGACCGTAATGAGATACTCATCATTGAATATTTGCCCAAGTTATAAGAAAATAATACCGAAACATAATGAGATATCCTGAAAAAATCTACGGAAGTTAATACAGAACAAAAGAAGGTGCATGTAAACGATGAGTGTGTTTGCTGCATGACTATTCTCGTCCCCCACTGCCAAAATCACAAAGCAATTCGTAGATTCCATCGGTTGAGACATCAGCAGCCACCCTTAACAAAGCTCTAATATAGCAGCTCTTGCTTCATCTTTTTACATCTCTGAAGTCGTTTCCGGTGGAAAGAAGGTTTTCATCTACCGGCGAGGTCTGGATTGTTGTTTCCAATTGGCGGTGGAAGACTGTTTTGACAAAGGTGTAAGAAAGCGCATCTGTCCCTTCATAAAATGTATAGTAAAGGAAGAAGACAATATCAAAACATAGCCTTTCTAATTTTTTCAAAAAAACATCGCCTTTTTTACTTTTAAGAAATCTAGTAATCTGGAAAATTTTTTGTACATCCTTTATTTATCAAAAGTATTAAGAAATCTCAGCTTTAGAAAAAGTTCCAAAAGTAAAATTATACTTTAGGTGAACAGAAAATAAAAAATATAGTTAAGGGATAATAATTACAATAGTGAATTTATCAAAAGCTCTAATTTACTTGGGTTATGTAATTATATAATACCATTTGCATGTTCTATATATTTTAATGTTTAAGCAAAAGTATAATATATTAACTGCATTCTATTATTTTAAACATTATATAAAGTAGTGTTGAAAAAAATACTTTCAGTGATTTATACTATAAATTATTCTGGGTTTACGATTCAGAGATATTAAGATTTTCAATTTTTGTCCTTAAAAAGAAGTATGAAAAGGAATGTTATAGATAACTATTTCTTCCATAACACTTTACATTAAAAATTAGTTTTTTTTTTACCGAACAGAGAAAATTGAAAAATGTCTCTCTTGTATTTCTGCTGCTTTTTTCCAATCTCTGAAATTTAAAAAAAAAAAAATATTTCTCTTAATTTTCTCTTTTCTCGAACTCACTTTCAAGCGATAATAAAGTCCCGTTTCTCAATAATATATTCTTTTACAAATTATCACTCCATTACACACAGATAAAAAAATGTATTTTGCGAATCATTTAACATTATTAAACATACCATAGTTTTCATTAGAAAACGTTCTTTAGCTTCTGTTAATACCATTCAATCATATTTCCCCATCACATCAAATTAATAAGTAGGATTGTGTACTGAATATAACTATACCATTCGAGTTTAATTATCTGCACTACGTCGTATGTTTGATAATCGATTATTTACTAAATGCCACACTGACATTAGAGGATTTGAGTAAGTTAAGAGCTTCGGCTTCTGCAACCACTCGGGAAACAGATTGGAATCCCGGAAGATATGACCAACCATCTGGACGTATATCCTGTTTCAGACTTTACATTAAACTGCTAGTCTCCCAATAGACCAAAGGGGGGCTTTGGACAAACCCTATTGATTTCAAGTACTGCAGAAACCTAGATAGAAGAGAAGAGGAAATATTTTAGTTTACTCACAATGAGAGGAACAGTGAACTTATGACAAACAATAATTAACTGCTTATTCATTTATATATCTAAATTAATCGGTTTTTGATTAAATAATGAAACTACGGTTTTTTAAAGCCATAAAAGAGGAAAATTTCAAAAAGATTTCAATTTTTTTAAAACACTTTGTAAATATTAAAAAAGACTGAGATGGACGTATATTTGAAATTTGGCTAAAAAAAATTGATGAAAATTACCTGTGTGTGTGTGACTATTCATTTTGCATTTATTGCCATCCATTTTTAGAAATAGTATACTTTCAACTTGGTTTTGTTCATTACTGTCTTTTTCATTATTTATTATTTCATTTTTTTCATATTTCATGAATTATTTTACTAATACTAAGTTAGTTTGTTCTTATTATTCTTAGTTTCTTATACTAATGTTTTTATTTCCATTTTTATTCCTTCTACATATTCTTATGTATTTAGAACTTTTGTCATTTTTGTACTATTTCTTTATAAATGTATGTTTATAAAGAAATAGTACATTTATTTTTCATTTGACATCATATTTTTCTATTACAGTATTGCTCTATTTTTCTTATTCGAAGTATCGTAATCATATTATTATACCATCTGAGTCAAGGATTTTTAGCGATGATTTTTTTTTTCAAATCACACATCAGTGAAAATTCAAGGTACAATAATCTTAAATTAGTTAAAGTCTTTGCGAACTCATCATGCGGTACTCATCTCCATTTCTATGGCATTTGAGCCAGCTAATTATTAACTAGTATACAGACCGAGTGGCTAGCCCGGCTCGAGATCCTTTGTCAATATACAAACGTACTTGAATCTTAAATTGCTTTAGTTTTGTTCAAAGAAAAATATTTCAAGTATACTTTCCTAATTATAATTTAAAATGAATTTATGCTGAATGTCTATTCCGTTAAGAACAATAAATAAATTTAAAGTGACATGGTTTCCTACGAAAAACTCTTTAGTTATGTATTTAAGTGAAAAAGGCTTTATTCACCATATTAAAACACGAGTAAAATAAACATTTCCGAACAAAACTTCATTTTTAAACAAATAAACATTGAAAATTTTAATTTTTTTAAATATTTCAATATTTCCAAATTCCTACTATTTCGACAAATTTTTATAATTTTAAACATATTTTTTTTTATTTCTTTGAAATGTTATAAAATTTTAGTACCCAAGTTTGATTATACAAGTATTATTTACAGTTTTACAAAAAAAAAATCTGATGATTTTTTAAATATAAATAGTATCCTTATTTCATGCACGGAATTATCAAATAATTCATTCAAAACAACCAGAAAAAATTTTAAAATTTCATATCGATTATAAAAAATATTTTAGGATTTTAAATACACGACTCACTTGAAAAATGAAAGAAATTGAGAAAAAGCAGCTTAAAGTTTGGAGAGTTAATAAAATTAGTTAGTTCAGTGTTAAAGAATATATAAATAATTCACTAAATAATGTGGCTAGAGCAATGAAATGTTGACATTTCCGTAAAAGTCATTCAATTGAAATAATGTAATAATATAACTGTTTCCACAATGCTCAAAACAATTACGAGAGCAGGCAAAGAAGTGAAGAAAACCATGCGAGACAGCCATGCATGAGCGTTAAATGGAGAGCACACCTGAGATAAAACGTAATATATAAAAAAAGACGCAAAAATATTGTAAGATAGTTATATTTCTTTAAAACGACAAAAAGAACATGAAGAGATGTTTCACTGAAACAATTTTATTTCATGTAAATGAGAAAGAAATGTATTATTTCGAAAGCATGCAAGATTTTTAATATGGCGTGTGATCCCCTCAAACAACTTAAACTGCTGTACACTGGTTTTGCATTGATGTGATGTGGTTATCGATAAAATGTTAGAGAATATTATACCTCTCATGAAACAGTGCTATCTCAGACAGTAAAAGAAAGCTTTCATCTCGCTTCAATCCATTTTTCGACAGTGTCCTAACATGCTTGGTCAGATTTAAGTCAGTCGATCATGCTCCATTCAATATGTTACATTGTTTCAACTTCAAGCATGTTCTACACATTACGAGTTGTTTGAGGTCTGGCATTATCATTCATTAGAAAAACGGAATCACCAGTAGCTGCAGTGCAAGTTACACATCAGATCTCATAATGTCGTCTACATACCTTTCGGGCCTCAAATTGCTATTCCGAATGATATGCAGGACTATATCCACATATACTGATTCCAAATCATACCATCATCTCAACTCTTATCTAATGGACCTTTCGCCAACAAATGTGAGGTTATTTCGAATGCCCTTTCTCTCCGTCGGATGTCGCTTTCCAGTCTGAATCGTAACTCGTCAATAAAAATTTGTTGCATCCAATCTTGACTTTCAGCAGCCAGCCTTCTTTGGCTTTCATGGTGTATCGAAGTCTATAAAATAATCATCACTGATCTATATACATATATACGAGGGTGGTATGAAAAGGGTCCGACCTTACAAAGCTACATGGTATTTTTCACTTTAAATTTATTTTTATATTTGTTTATAGTCTCCTTTTAAGTCTACACACATCTCCCAACAATGGTCACATCTCTTTAACCCGTACTAATAGTACTCGGCGTCTTTCTCTGAAAAATAACTGCTTAAAAAGGTGATGACCTTCTCATTTGACGAAAATCTGTCCTCCGAGGGCAGGTTTTAGATTAGGGAACAAGCAGAAATCTCTTAGAACTAGATCTGATGTGTAAGAAGGGTGGTCGAGCAATTCAAACGATAATTCGTGGAATTTTATCATGGCATCCACTGAGGTGCGAGATGGTGCATTGTCTTGATAAAAAATAATTTTTTTTCTGCAAATGTGGACTTTTTTTAGCAAATTCTACCTTCAGTTTGTCAAGTAATGATACGTAGTATGCTCCTGTAATGTTTTTTTTTCTGAGTGAAGATAGTCGATTAAGATAACATAACTCCATGACTGTCCTCAAAAACTGTCGCCATCACTTTTCCAGCCAAAAAAACAGTTTTTGCTTTTATTGGAGCCGATTCCCCCATCACAATCAATTGTTTTGACTGTATTTTTGTTTCGGGCGTATCATGGTGTATCTATGTGTCATCTACAGTAATTAATAGGTGCCCTAACTCTTATTTATTGCACCTAAACTGCACCAACAGAGTCTTGGAATTGTTCATTCGAACACGTTTTTGGTCTAAAGTGAGCAAAAGTGGCATTCAACACGCGGATAGATTTCGCATGTCTAGATTCAATATGTGTATGTGACAATCACTTTTATTAGACATATTCATAGTCTCTGCTACCCTACTCACTTTAATTCGACGGTCATCTAGCACCATTTGGTGAACTTTAGCGATGATATTGTCGGTGGTTGCAGATTTTGGACGTCACGAAAGCTCATCACCTCCGTAGCTGGTACGGCTACATTTAATTCCGGTTTTCCAAACTTTCACTGTATCAAATGATGGTGCAGTCTCCGTAAACAGTGTTGAACGCATTTTTGGTTTGAATAGGCGTATTTCTTTTCAAAAACAAATACTTAATGACAGCTCAATACTCGACTTTTTCCATTTTCACAAAAATATTTATATCGACTCGCTCAAACGATTTTCAAACAACTGTGCGTCCAAAATGGCTGAAATTTTGGTGAGTACCTGCCAAAGGATGCACAACCATATTCTCTAGCTGTTATAGACGAGAGTTGCTTGTTACTTCATGTTGAGGTTGGAAATTTTTCAAACCACCCTGATAAAGTCTATTTCTGACTGATTAGATTGGCATCCTTCTTCTGTTGCGAAAAGTAATTGTCTTTGCAACTGAGTAGCATTACCTGTTATGTTTGGATGAGCTGTTATCATGATATATTGGTCATCAGCACCTGGGCGACGCCTAACATTCTCTATTTCTTGTAATAGGTTTCTCAGCCTTGAAACGACACTCCTTGCCATTCCAACAGCGTTCACTACACATCTGTGTATTTGCCTGTATTCAAGTCTCCCAATAAAAAGCCAAGCAATGGATTCTTTAAAATCTCATTAGAGGGACAATTTCAAGTCCCTCTCTCAAAATAAAAGCTGAACACTTGAATTTTGCAACTCAGATAGTGAAAAAAAAAAAGCTTTTACGAAATCACGATATCAGCACTTTTATCCTTTTTTTCATTTTCGACGTCTTGAACTTTGATTTTCAAGTGAAGTTTTCGATTTCTGTTTTCTGCTACACTTTAAATAATGCTTGATTCATCTAACGTTTGTTATTGGTTTAAGTATTTACATATTTTTCTTGAAACCATGTGTTCTAATTTCCTTGAAGAGTGCATATTTTGGTCAATTTAGAGTAATGTTTTCAATTAATTTGTTCATTATTTAAGTCAAATCAATTCATAATAAACTAAATAAGTGATTTAATTTATTAAACTACAATTAAACAATACTATTTTGATACTTATTTAGTTTCACTTCTCATTGTAATAGTACATTACGAAGTTGTTATAATGTACATTAAGAGTTACTCGTGAAATGCACATTAGCTTTGTTGAGTAAATGTTTTAGATAGTTACTTGATTGTGAATCAGTAGTTCATAGCATTATATACAAGTGAAATTAAACAGAGTCCTGCGAAGGGAAATGACTAATGAGAGAGGACACAGGTTGTTAAGGTTAGATCTAAACTATAAGAACTAGGTCAGATACAGAGAAACGCTTAAAGACCTAAAATCTAACCAATGCCTTTGTGAACAAGTAACCACTTATTTAACTTATATGCTTTGTGAAAGCTAACAATAATTTAATGTACTCCTAGTAGATGTAAAAGGTTGATTTTCTCTTAATTTCGTAATTTCTATTAAAATTAATTACTTTGAAAAGTGCTGTATTGAATAGCATTTTAAAAATGCATACAATCGATGCCAAATTCAAATATTTTAAATCATTGAATTTCCTGTCCCTTATAAATTGTGTTTTAATTTAGAAAGTTTTACAATTTGAATTTTACAGAAATTAAATCACGAAATATATCTTTATATCTGAATTGTCAACAATTGATATGTCATATAAAAATTTTCCACAAGTTATGAGCAAAAAAATATGCATTTTGCTTTAATTTATATAAAAATTAATTAATAAAAGTTTGTGATACGTATAATTGCTTACCCTATAAGTTAAAACCCCTGAAAAATAGCAGTATGTGATGAAAATTAAAGATAGCAGCTTGTAACACACGAGCTTTCTCTATATCCGAACAAGCTAATTCGCTTATTAATTTTAATTGGGAGAGCTTAAAGCTCAATTTCCCTGGAGCTTTAATATCACTTAAATCTAATGAAAGCGAAAGTCAGGTGCTATGTTCCAAAACGCACCATTTATCATAGTCTTCAAGGACAGTTAACAGAAGAGGAGGGGCTCTTAAGACCCGGATGTTAATTGATGGTTTCCATTAAGTGTAACTGACACCGAGTTGACCAAGATCGTCAGAGTCCACTCGTAAGTAAACGTCACTGGATTGACCGACTGCAATAATCAGAGATTAACCTGAAGTACAATGGAAACTATTGCTTCATTTTATAACACACTTAAGGGCTCTTATAGCAATGTGGATCAATTACAGAGGAAATCAGCATGGTACTGGCTTCAAGAATCGAAAACCATTATGTTCAGATTTAGATTACGAATAAATAGTTGATGTTTCATGGGAAAATCTGGTAATCAAGAATGATCTTTCTGTTTGCTCATCATACAATTTGTATCCGAATTCCCTCTTGTAGAGTAGTGTATTTGATGTTATATTTGCGTCCATTACACTGATTTCGAATGAAGCGTTTCGGTATACAAAAACAATAAAATTTCCATTAATTATTTTTAATAAAAAACTAATACGGCAGGTAATGCTAAATATAGCTTAAAACATTTTAATTGGCATCTGAGATTATATTCTATATCACCAAAAATAAATCTTTAAAACTCAATTTTTCTAAATGTTTTGACATAGTTTAAATAATCGTTATCACAAATCATAAAACAATGTCATATTGGCAATAATAATAATAACAATTGCTTAAGTACAGTGACGTAAGCAACTAAACTGGAAAATAAACCACTGAGTATTATATGGGACCAAATTAGAACGATTTATACAATATCGAACAGAAATATTACTAAGGGGATTTGTAGCCTTTTGATCTCGAGGTTAGTGAGATTTTGAGAATGTGTTCTGATTTCAATCATTATCATTAAGTTCACAGTAGAAAGGTAAAATGTGTAGGATATAATACTCAAGTTTCTAAGCAAAATATAAAGTTACATAATTATTTTTCAGATCAAAATATTGTGTGAAAGATACTGTGACTTAGTCCATACCATCATACCAAGTAAAATCTTGAGAGAAATCTTTCAAGTAGAACTGATAAAAAGTTGGGTTTTTTTTGAAGCTCTGCAAAAGCATTTGAACCCAAACATCTACGTTTTTATAGATTTTAAACTTTTGACTTAAGAACCAATTCTATCATAATATATTCTTGAGAGGAAGATGTACGATAAAAATTAGACGCCATGAACAAGAAATTTCACATATGATAGTTACTTTATCACCTTTCAAATATAAAATACGAATTTCAATAGGCATTAGACATCGATTTATATTAGAAAAACAAAAAAGTTTTAAAATATTAAAAAGTGCATGCATTAAAAGATATCTTTTTTTAAAAAAAATCATATAACATATTGATTTACTTACTGTTTAGGAATTTTTAAGAAGAGTTTCAAAAGTCAAAATTTTTATAAAATTGATAAAAAAGGGCTAATTACTAAGCTCTTTATTTCGGTTAAAGAATAATAAATAATATTTTTTTTCATTTTATATACTTATTAGTTATAAAAGGAAAATAATTGATTCTTGGAAATGTTTGATTCAGCTTAAAATTTTGAATATATTTCTAACACATTTATCTCAAATTTTATCCAGGAGGAAATGAGGTGAAAAAGATAAGGATTATTTCGAAAATGTAAATTAGTTATTATCTTTAAGAGAAATTCTACAATATGTATTCTATTTTAGTTATGATAAATATATAAATTATTAATTAGACATAACATTTTCAAAAATTTAAGAGTTTAGTGATACATGGTAGCTATTCATTAAATCATTTTCGAATAAATAATAACAAAATTTTTGCAATATTGTTAGATATATTTGCGAACTTAATAAAATTATGGGGAATATAATTATATCCCCTTTATAATTTAATTTAAATTAATTCTGTATATAGGATGTTTTTAAAAATTGAAAAATTCTGTTGAGCTTTACTTAAGCAAACACATTAGTAAACTAATTAGGGAGTACTTTGCATTAAATAAGTTTCTGTGTCCTTTCATACACATTGAAGAATTACATGTACATATATATATATATATATATATATATATATATATATATATATATATATATCATAACATATGTATATATATATATGTATACTATATATATATATATAACTATATGCTATATATATATATATATATATATATATATACTCACTCTTTCTTCTTTCTATATATGCACCGTTTTCCTTTTAATATGTCCTCTAAGCAATCTAACATGAATTTATAACGATTAATAAATCTGATTTTCTGATTTAAATTTTAATAAGCCTTTTAAATCACGAACTTTAAACAGAAAACGGTGATTCAAGTAGAAATATTCTCAGAATTTAAAATATTTATTATATAAGGCTGCATCAAAGCTTATTAAATATTTAATTAATGATGCAAATATTAAATATGCTGTGAATTATTTATGTAACTGAATTTATAAATGAATTGTTTAAAATATCAAATGTTTACTGAGTTTGCTGCCTTTTTTTTACTAGAATAGTACTTATTCATTAATTGAATACTATCATTCATTTTATTTAACAAATTAATATTTTATTTTTAATTTCAGCAATCATTATTTGATTATGCTTAAAGAAAATTTGTATTGAAATGTGCTATTTTACATGTAATAACATGTAAAATAGTACAGAAATTATCAAAATATTCCGAATTTACTTATTTAAAACCAGAAACAACTTTTATTTCAGTTCAAGTTAATATAACATCTATATTCGAAACATTTAAAGTGATTTAATATTCTCTTTTTACAGTAAAAGAAAAAGGGCACAATAAATTTATATTACAAAAAAAGTAGCGTAATTTATGTTTGAATGGAAACAATAAATGGATTGAAAATTAAACAAGCGGTCAATAACTTTATTTGAGTTCTGATTTCTTTTTCTCTCCTTGCCGCCATATCTTGAATAGCTAAATAGATATGTATGTGTATTTTCTGTCTCTATAAATTGATAGCTTCACCCATCTATCTACGAATGATTAATGAAGCCATAGAAGCAGGTGGTACCTAAAACACAGCTATCTCAATAAGCGAGACAAAGTGTGGGATACGTATTGAGTGGGTATTCCTAATCCTACCCATGATATCATAATGCTCAGTATATGGATGTCGTGGTTTTCCAAGAACCTAGATGAGCCTTAAGACTAGCCCCAGCTGCGTTGAGCAATGGATGCCTCAGGGACATTTTATTTCGCCTGATGTTTTGTGTTTTGTCTTCAATCCAAGCTATTCTTTTACGAAACGATTTTGTGAATTACCGAAAAACCTTACGTAACGGCTTCAGAGGCACCTCGCTTTTATGTAAGTCTAAAACATTTGTCATGACAGTTACTTTTAAAAACATTCGATTAAATGTATTTTTTTCCTTCTTTAACGTTCATACACACTAATGTTAAAATTTTGTAGGAAAGATCTGAGAAAGAAATGATATCTCTACAAAAATTAAAAAGTTTCTTTATCGTCTCTTTCATAACTAATACAGATTTATTCGTATTCGTAATTTAGACATACAATTGTATTTCGTGCGTAACTGAAGTTATTTTTTTTTTTTTTTTTTTTCGTGTCTAAGGGAATTATCTTGCGTTTTTCACCTTTTAGCAGTTTCATATATTTTTCCACAAGCTCACTAACAGTTACCCGGATTATATTGGATTTTTTTTTTCAAATTTTTTTTTAAGCTTTGAAAACTGACTTAAAATATTTTTTTTTAGATTTTGATTAGGTTTCACTAAAGTGTTTCATTACATATAATTACTTCAGAAGGAAAATTCCCAATTTTACTCACAACCTTTTGGTGGTGGACAGATCTTCAGTACAAACCTAAATATCGCCTTCACCAGGCAACATCATGTCTTTCTTGAGTAACGCATTGTACATACCATTTTCTATGTGTTAAAATAGATAAATCCTATTTTAACTTTAGTGAATTCTTTATTTACTAGAACTGAACATATATTTATTATAATGACCTGTACTGATAAATGTGAAGGTCTGACTCATGGACATTACATATAATATCTGATATTAATTCTCTTAACCTTACCAGGATGATATATATATATCTTAAGTTTAGTAAGTCATGGTCTTATATATTGGATTTTATGTAACTAAATACATATAATTCTCCTGTATCACTTTCTTGGTATAATTGGACCATAGTATTAAATGTCGCAAAGTGTCATTTTTGTTCAAGTTTTGCCACTTTAAATATCTAATATCTAATATTTGCCACTTTAAATGTCTAAAATTTGAGAAATGTGTCTGTTTGATGATCACTGGTAGCGATGTACAATTCGTGTCGTGAATTCGAGATCTGATTCCATCAAACAGTATCGAGTTAAATAATGGAGAATGATACTTGGTAAATTATATTGGACTTCGAAACCTTAAAATGAAACAGTGTGGATGTTGGGATATTGATATATTATGAATTTGTCTTCGGTATCCTTAAAACTACTTTATTTCAACTAAAGCAACTAAAAATAGTAAAATATATCAAAATTATAAATTTATATCTTACTCTCAATGAAGGTGGAATTGTCTTCTTTTCGGAATAAATCAATACTCTCGTGATAGCTTAGCATTTTGGAGAAAATTTAATAATTTAAAATAACGTCATGGCACATTCTCTTTAATCCAAACACGCGCTTTGAATCTTTATTTCTCTCATGAACGGCATAATTGACGCAATTCAAAATATTCCGTGACAATAAAATGGCTATTATTTAGGATGAAATATCTCAATCCAAGTGAAATTTGCAGAAGCGTTGCATAGCCTTTTAATTATGAAATTGAGGAAGCTGATTCGCACGGGAGCGCGATTAATATGCTCCGTCAAGAGTGCAGGTTGTAGTTCCTTCTTTATTATCGAAGCACACGCCAGCAGAGGAAATTCATTGGCAATTCACGAAGGAACGCGTTCAACGGGTAAATGAAGCATTACAGTGTCACAGAGTAGCACAACGAATTTACTGCTCAGAGATTTCCTGTTTGTACTAACATCTCGATCTGTCTCTAAAGCACTGCTGAGGCTCGATTCAATTGAACTTCAGTTCATGAAGTGGCTGAACGCATGGCAAATTTGGAGTCAATATCCTGTTGATTGCTTGTATGGAAATGAGTTATGGAATCTGTGTGTGACAGGGGGACAATAATAGAGTTTCAGACCGTAGCTGGCAGAGCGAATACACCATTTGACACGTCAGGAATTATCATCTAATTCTATTACCTATATATTAGAAAATATTAGTTATATCTATATTTCCACATATATATAACATGTTTAACAGCCGTTCCACATATATATAATATGTGGAACGGCTGTTAAACGCAATAAATTATGATAATAGTTTTAATAAGATTCATTAAATAGGAGTTTCTCAAATGCATATTTTCTTGTTTAGAAGTAATATTATGCTTTATAGTTCCTGATATTATGACTTAGACACACCCACATATTATATATATATATGTGTGTGTGTGTGTGCGTGTGTGTGTGTGTATAACAACTACAAAATGCAGAGATTTAAAAAAAAACCAGAATTATAAGAAAATCTGTTTCATAAATAAGAAGCAGCCAAATAATGGATTTATTCTTGTTGTGGCATTATAAATCCAGACTATCTTTTTATTTACTCTTGTTGTGGCAGAATATTCTTAATATTTTTGAAAAAAAATGTACATTTTAATAGCTTATTTAATTATTAAATTCATGATAGCTTATAAATTTCTATATTTTCAGTTTTCTGAGACATGCAATGATGAAGGTTTAAGTTTTCTTCATTTTATAAAGTAATGATAACTTTAATATGCATTTTCATGATAGTGTTATAGCGATAAATACTTAAGAAGACAATTTTTATAAACTTGAAAAAAAGACTACATTACAAAAAATTCTTTATAATATCTAAATCCATTTAAGTTTTTATTCAAAAATGCGTAATAGTTATGTTAGTAAAAAAGTAATAAATCAATGATCAATTCATTTAAGATAAATCAATTTCCATTTTACACATATAATCGCTGTATCTTTTACACTAAAAGAAGGAAATATATTTTGGTTATGATAATTTTTTACTTACTGTAGACACACATACACAGTTCAGAATTAATTTTACAACTAAGCATTCATTCTTACTTAAGACACCTTACATTTCTTGAAAAATACAGAAAGCAAGGAACACATAAAGTAATTCAATCAAATATATTACATAATATATAGTTTTTATGCGCATTTGGATTATCATGAATGAAATACAAAACAAAAAGCCATTCTTTTAACCGAATCAAATGGTTAAATATTGAAAAAGAGCTATTTACAAGCATTAAATCAATTTATCTCATTACTCGGATCTCTTTCCGCTAACTCCATAATCTAAAAATACAAATTACCACTAATACTCAAAAAATTTAGTTAACCTCATTCACATGCGGAATTTATTAGCACCACACATCCTTTCATTTATTGTTCCATATAACAAAACCAAGGTAAAGCAAATAACACTCAGTTTTAATCTTGTAAGAGATGTAAGTGCCCAAATATTCATTTTGTAAAGTATATCCCACCCTATCTAAAAAGATATCCCAAGCTTTACTTGTGGTACAACAAGGGAATCATTATCTAGTCTCAGCACTCGTTGTCATGAAATGCGTCAATTCGTTTTCTGGGGGACAGCAGGCTGTTAAAACTGCTTTGACCTGTATGGTGTCACTAATTGCATATATACCGTTATGGGATTACGTGAGTAACTTGCTAATGCTCCGGACGTCGCTACTGCTTCTATTTACCATTACTTATAAATGTTCTAAAAACTCACCGCATCTAAATAATTACTGTTATTTACGGTTGCACTAATTACGTTCTCTCGGCACAGTCTTTGATAGCATTGGGGAGGTAAGATACATATTTTTTTAGGGGAAACAAAAAAAAATATGCAATGCATATAGAAGAGGGTTGAATAGATTAGGATTTTCTTGCAATTTTTTTTTCATTCTCTGAAAATTATACACTCACTCGAATTTGAAAAAAGAGAAATAGGGTTGCACAAAAAAGTTACCTCTCTGAATTAAAATAATTGCTTTCGCTATGCTAAGCCGGAATGTTGCTGAATCTAATCGCAATGCACATGATGGGAGGCGTTACATTTTTTCTCTCAAAAAAGGGAAAATCTATTGTGGAGCTGTTGCTAAGGTGAGAGTAGTTTATTGCTGGGCAGGGAGGGTAGAAACTGATTCACAGAAAAGTTCTTTAGGAATGCGGGTTGCTAATGTGTCTGTATTACCACTAATGCATTGCTGGAAAGTGCAGTTAATTTTTGTGTGTTAATGTTACCTCTTTTCTCTATAGTGGTACGAGCTAATATATCTAATGCTTTAGATTCGCTTAAATCTGCAAGTTGTAATTTCAGGCTGCAGTATGGAAAGGCAATTCAAGTAAATGTCAAAATAAACAGCACATTAAGAAAGAAATACCGTTTATTAAAGTAGAGAGGATAATAATAAAACCCTTCAGGAACCTTGCTTATTTTCGTTTCTCATAAGCACAAAATATGCTATTAAAATTATTTCCTAGATTTTTTTTGTAATGAGTATCGATATATGATTTATTAATAATAAAGATTATACATGCATGATTTATTAATAATGAAGATTATACATCAAATAAGATATTTAATGAAGTTTTATGCTTGATCGTAATATTTTATTACTGTATCAGTGAAGGCTCAGAAAAAAAATTTAGACCTTATTTATGTTAAAAGTATCCTTAAAAATATTATCAGAAAGTCTAATTTATTATATGAACTGTTTTCTAAGCAATATGAAGCACAAAAAGAAATTACTACTTTTAACATTTAAAGTATTAAAATAAATTATGAAAAATATTAAAATACAGAAATAATTAAATTATTGTGAAGTTTAATAAAAACTTAATGTATCGGTGCAATCTAAAAACAAATCTTAGAAATTCCAAGCTAAATGTTTAATGTTGAAAAAATACATGTAATTGCTTTCATTATTAAACTTAAAATTAATATATTTTACATTTATGTAAAATATTTACTATAACATTTGAATCTAGGGAAAAAATTGGAATATATATATATATATATGCGTTGCGTGTGAGTGTGTGTGGCAAAACGTATATAACCAAAAATAAAATGTATAAAACAAAAGTATAATAACTTAATAAAGAAAGAAAAAGAGAGAAAAAAGATAATACATAAATATAAGATAAAATTTTTTGATGTTAATTAGTATTTATTGTAATTCAGATATTTTAAAGTTAATTTTAAATATAAAAATAGGAGAGAAAAATATGTTTTCAACTTTTATTTTAAAATAGTAATAATAATAATAATAATAATAATATATATATATATATATATATATATATCATTACTCTATAACAAAAAAAAACGACGCACCAAGAAGGAGTAGCCCGATTATAATGAAATTTCATACACAAAGACATTTTGACCGATCATGCAAATTTTGCAAAGTTTGGTGTCCAGTGAATGAATTGCGGGAGCTACAGTGCGTCGGAACTGCGCAATCAGCAGGTTTATATAAGAAGCGATTATCAATCTGATGGTAAAATTTTCTGTTGCACTGCGATTTAGGATACCTTTCAACGAATGAATATATGCCTCACCACAGGATTCGAGCTCATTACGAGCAACTCCCTTGATAGTCGGACTCCTTTGGTCGTCATTAGAGGCACACTTACAGCACAGTAGTACGTCGAAGACATTGTGAGACCTGTTTTGCTACCTTTCCTTTTGAAGAATCCAGGCCTTATTTTTCAGCTAGATAATACCAGACCACATACGGCACGTATTGCTATGAAATATCTTATAGCTTGTCAATCACTTCCTTGACCAGCCAGATCTCTGTCCATTCGAGCATGTCTGGGATATGATGGGAAAGCGACTGCATCTACCAGCGAATTTTGATGACCTGGTATAACAATTGGAGCAAATTTCGCAAGAAATACCACAAGAGACCATCAGGGAGCTTTATCACTCTATGCCACATCGTGTGTCAGCTTGCATCCGGGCTAAAGTTGGGTTAACACCTTATTGAGCTCGTTACATTGTAACTATGTAACTCTGAAATAAATAATTCAATTTTTCTGAGATTTTAATGATTTTCCTTTCCGCCAATTTTTGTCTCCATCGGACAACTCCTACTTGGTGCGTTTTTTTTTTTTTTTTTATTTTTTTTAATTTTTTGTTATAGATAGTGTATAATAACTTTTTTGTTCGATTTGTTTTTGCTTTCTAGTTCTCAGTTGTAGTAATATATGTAACACTTTTGAACATTACTCAATGCGCACTTCCTGAAATTAAAGTTATTACATTAGCTTTTGATTCCTATTAATCCAATCGTAATTGCACAAAGTGTTTATTGAAATCCAAAGTTTTGAAGGTTTAATGCAGAAGATAGTTTTCCCTAAGGGATAATCCTCGTTTATAAAATTACATCCCTTCTTCTAAAGAATCACTGCTTCACTGCCTCATCATCAGAAAGCAATAAAACCCATTAGTGAATGAAGTAATTATCAGACAAAAGGATTCAATAAGAAGAAGTCAAAGGTTAAGAAAAATGTGACTTTAGGGAAAACATCACATATTTCTCATTTTAAGGAACTTGGGATATTGATTATATACAGGGCATCATTATTATTATAGATTAGTTTTAAGCGACATTCTGTGCTTAAATTTAATAGCTCGAGAATTACTGATACAAAACTTTGACCCCTATCAGCCCAAAGCAATTCTTTAAACATTACGCTTATACCGATTTCAGTCAAAAATAAACTCAAATGGTATATATTGTATCTTCGACTGATGTATGATATGCTTTAGTTTAAATTTTATTTAAAAAATGTCACTTTATAAGTATCATGCATATCTAGAGCAGCTCTGATCAATACATAATATTTTTTAAATATATGAATAAAAATTAATCATTTGGATTTTGACGGGAATTTATAATATTTCTATATGCTTGTTAATAACTTTTTACCTCGAAAAAAATAAAATTACGTAATAATAACTTTAGAAACTAAATTATATTTCTAGTGAACAATAGAGTAATTTTTTTGTGAATGAATTAGAAATTAATTTGTTAGAGACAAACACTGTATAGTATACTTTTTTAAGAAATATATGATCTTTTTAATAAATATTCACAGAAGAATATATTTTAATTGCTTTCTTCCCTTGTTTGGATATTCCTATAACAACTGAGGGAAAGGGAAAATGATTAAATTAAAATATAAAATATTTTAGATCATTAAATAAATAAGTTTCAAATAACATATGTATTAAAATTCAATACTGACAAGACTATAAATTAACTAACACGTCATTAAAGGAGTTCATTGATTTCATTTTTTTGGTCAACTATTTTTGGAGGTAGTTGTTAGCTAAATCATTTTATAGGGATGAGAAATCACTTTGTAACACCCCATTATTATTTCCGTCTGCTTTCATTATTCAACTTAATTAAAGTAGTCAAGGAAATTGAATGAAGTCAAAATCAAGTGAAGAGTTTGGGTTTCACGAGTTATAGCTAATTTTTTTTATTCACATCAACGATTAGTCAATATTTAATCCTTCACCTACTTTATCTGTGGCAATAAGTCCCAATACGCGATTGATTTAATGGCTTAACATTTATAAGTATTCTTCTTCTTTCAAACCCAATCGGGTTCGAGTCTTTAGAAGAATTAAAGAAGGGGGTTTGATTTCTTGAATCTATGTAGAACCTTTCTGACTATAATCTGAACACTTTTTAAGCATGGCAATACGGTCACTATTTCCTCATTTATAGTTTCATAACTACTTTCTATTATGAAATAACTTTCCCTACTTCAGTATTAAAATCTCCGTTACCAATACATGAAATTTATTAAACCTTTTCTAATAGTTCACACTAATTCCAATATAATCTATGTATATTTCGTTTTATTTATCGGGAGGAATTTTCAATTCAAACAATTCAAAAAATCCCGATCTGTTAGTTGAAAGAGATAAACGTATGTAACGTTTCTCGAATGTATTGAAAGTTACTGAAACTTTATACTATATTTACCAAGAAAGTAACTTTATTATAGTTACTAACCATGAGAATATTTTTAAATATTTAATAAAGCACAACTATTCATTCAAACAAACTGTCCACTTGTTTTAATTACTACATAAAAATTACGTAATGTGTCTCATTTGCATAATTACTTTATAATATATATATATATATATAAATATATATATATATATATATATATATATTGCTTAATATGTATTGCCGTGTTATTTTGAAGTTAAAATTGAAGATAAGATTGAATATGAACGTTAATTCTTTGCATAATTATGTAACTAAAGATTTCGGATTTATTCTTATAATTACATTTAATTAACGGTAATTACAATTCATGGTAATATTTCGTCTTCATTTGCATCTTCATTTTTAGGTTATGCAACCATAATAGAACATTCATTGAATAACTTTTCATGCATTATTATAAAATTGGAAATTTCCAGTCTGCTTATATGTGCAATGTAAAAAGTATTAAAATCTAATATGTTTATGTATTTTTTCAAAAATGTATCAAATATGTATGTACTCTTTATCAAGATTTTAAGTGCCGTAATAATAATAAACGAATTTGCTTTGCTTAGTATGAAAAGAAATTATGTTCAAGATATGTGTAATATGAGGACGGAAATATTTTAAACGGAATATGTGATTTTTAAGATAGTATAATTTCCAGACATATTATTTAAACTGCAAAAGTTAGTCTATACTGATCAGTATAAATCTAATTTTGTTTTACTGAAATCTGATTTCAAAAGCGTTATATTGTACTGAAAT
This sequence comes from Nephila pilipes, assembly GCA_019974015.1. Classification (NCBI taxonomy): domain Eukaryota; kingdom Metazoa; phylum Arthropoda; class Arachnida; order Araneae; family Nephilidae; genus Nephila; species Nephila pilipes. The sequence continues at coordinate 111,000 of BMAW01085206.1, read as the reverse complement.
GTTAGAGGTTTCCTTGAAATGGGTATAATTAACTGAAGATAGTAATTTTCATGAGCATTCTAGGATATAAAAAACTTCGTATAAAAATAATTGTATGCACATAACAGAGCACTTGATATTTTCAAATGCTGATTCTTATTTCGAAGTCATGTACTATAATTAAGAAGTGAGATTATAGTTGTTTCAATTGCACTCAGATTCAGGGTGTAGTTGCTTAAAAGATTAATTTTACTCTCGTATTTTTTTTACTGGAATGAATAGTAATGTGCTTTAGCTTTTGTAAGGAAAATGTTAAATAAGTGGTTGATTCTGAACTTTTAAAAAAATTCAAAGTGACTTCATGTATGAGTTATTAATACTGAACTGAGTTTTTTGGGAACTTTGACATTTTTCTTTCCTGAGCGAATCTTTGCTGGTAGTTTTGTAATGTAAATGTTTAGTGTCTTTCTTGTTTGTTTAATTTAAATTCACACATTTTTATTTGGATCCACTTTAGATAGAGTCCCATAAATTTAACATATTATTATTATTATTATTATTATACTTATTTCAATTTGCATCAAAATGAATAAAATATTTAGTTATAGAAGCATACTAAGGTGTTTGTTTTTGCTTAACTGTTTCAAAACTTTGAAATTTTCTCTTTGTATTGATGAAAAACATATTAGAAACAAGGTACTTTTCCTCATAACATATATATATATATATATATATATATATATATATAACACATCAATCAATAACTCCCGAGACTAACATTGAAAACAACATTTTTTTTGCAAAATTTTTTTTTATTCATCAACATAACACCTTTTGTTAATCACCTTTTAGGGTCATACAATCGTTCCAACGCTTTTCCAAATCTTTTTTTTTTCCCCCATTTTTTTCCCGCAAGAAATCTTTTTTGTTGCGGAGTAAATAGCGATAAACAGCTTTCTGAATCATCGACTCGTTGCTGTTTTTGTTCCATCGAAAGCAATCGCGGCACCCACTTGGAAAAAACCTTTTTCATGCTCAATTTTTAATGAAGGATAGTAAATACACTTCCATATGATATATGTGTCATCTCAGCAATCTCACGGAGCTTCACTTTACGATCTTTCATTATAATTTTTGTCACTTTACTCACATTTTCCGGTGTAACGGCTTCCACAGGTCTACCCGAGCGTTCCGCGTCATTTGTGTCGGTACGACCTCGTTTAAACTCGGCAAACCACCGACAAGTCGTTGCTTTTGATGGACAAGAGTCCGGGTAACATTTTTCAATCCATTGTTTCGCTTGCACGGTGTTTTTACCCATTAAAAAACAATGTTTTATCAGAACACGAAACTCGGTTTTTTCCATTTTTTAAACAAACTACAAAACGACTTTACTCCAATCTCGATAACTCAGCTGTTTCTGGTCCGATCGACTGAAAATTTTGACACGTTTCAAGCAAAGGTTAGTACTCTAGAAAGACCTGGTTACTGGTTTACTACGAGCGCCATCTCTGGGTTAGTCTCGGGAGTTATTGATTGATGTGTTATGTATATATATATATATATATATATATATATATATATATATATATATATTAAATAAGCCGTTAAAATGTGATAATTTATATCGAAGGAATTATTTATTCAAGCTTAACATTCATGTTAGCAGTGTGGTGTATCTGTGTACCCTGACCTGTCTGTTATTTAAAATATTAATGTAACCCAATTATAGTCTTCAATTTAATTAAAAACAAGGATATCTTACAAATAGTCAGTCAAAAACAGTTCAATAATGTTGTCAATTACTTTTCAAAAAAATCATTATTTATTATTTCTCTAATAATAGGAATTATCTCTTCTAAAGCCTCATTAAGCGGATATTTATAAATTCTATTAATATCCCAGATTATTCATAACCGATTACTCGCATATGATGCGAGTTAATCCACAATGGAGAAAACTTAATCCAGACAGCGTTGGGTCCTAATTCTTATAAATCACACAGACATGCAAGTAAATCCCGCCCACTATTAAGAACCTTTACATTCTTGCTCTATTTCTACTACCACAACCTTTCTATTAACGCAATTATTATATCCTCATATCAATTCACCGTCATCTTTAAACGAAATTTCTTATATCTTTTCATTCCCCTTCTAAAATTTACCTAAGTTGTGTAATTACGTTTTATTGGTTAGAAAGAAGCTGAAAGTTAAATATGAATTCAGAAGAAAGCCCCTAGTTGTTAGTTAAAGAGGGGATCACGAAAAGCCCATGCTACAACAAATTAATACCACAGTTAAGATTATTAAGCAAAATTTTGTACCAATGAGACTTACGTAGCCTTAGGCGAAGTAAAGAAATTAATATGAGTATTACACGGCAAAAGTTACAAACTGGATTTCCTTTCACTAAGTCAGCAAGAAATTCATATCAAGAGGAACAGATTTAGTTTCAATTTTTCTTCTATGAGATACTTGAAGACCATTTAAAAGATTTGATATTTTATTTCTTTTACGAAATACTATCAAACAGATACTAATATGAATAACATTTTTATTTGATTGCTATATTTAATAAAACTGAAAACTGAACACTAGCACATAGTGAAATTAAAGAATTAAAAGGATACACAATTCTACAAATTACCACTATTCATGCCAATCTCCTAAATTACAATTAAAATACCTTTATTAGAGGATATCGTAAAGCCAAACAAATAACATTCAATTGTAAAGTACAACTATTGAAATTTATTTGTTTGGTTTAAGTAACCCACAGTATTGTAGTTAAATTTATTAACCCGGGTTTCATAAATATTAATTATTGCTAAGAATATCGAGAAAATTAAATGTTATTTATTATTCTTAAGACTTCTCTGCATAGTCACTATCCAGAGTTATACATTTTCCCCAGCTTTCTTAGTACTTTTGAATACCATCATTGTTGGACTCAACAGATTGAACTCTGTGCTATGTATACTGCGGTGTACTTCAATTTATAGAGTACTGAAACCAAATAAATCACATTAACAGCACAGCTACAATTTACAATATTATGTTCATAAGGATCAATCAATATTCAGAATAAATTTTATCCTGTTATCTTGGCTGTCACTTATTGGTAACTAAAACTTTATGATACTCTCTTGATCGCCATATTATATGATTTTAAAATGTTTGTCATACTCCACAAATTTAATACGCATGCTAGAATCCGAAATTTTAATACAAATACCATGTCCCGCAAATTTAATGCACGATCGTATCCCATTAATAAGCAAGCCAAAAAAGTTAATCATGTTTCAGGCGTGACGTGTTCATAGCAAAGCTGCTAAGTATATCGATATTTAGGCAAATTTAACTACCTAGGTTAAAGTCAGTCAGCTTAAGCATGGAATTATTTAGAAGAATATTAGACTTTATGTGCATTAGAAAAACTCTTTTAAACCACTCATTTCATATAAAATATTATATGAGTTACATTTCAAAAAGCATTAAAACTTTTAAGCCAATTAATTCCATTAAATGCTTAAAAATTCTTGAGGAAACATTTTTGAGCAGTCATTACCATTCTAGTTTCCTTAAAACTCGTTAAATAATTTCTTTCATGTCATGTAATTAGAAAGGATGAACGTGATATGCAATATACTCAAATAACGTTTCCATCTAGTATGTGAAACTTAAAAATTCCTTTGTTTATGAATTTGGACGGAAATGTCTTGAGTGTTGTAAATGTTTCGATGTTCTTTTTATAATGTAAACCGTAACTAATTTTAAATTTGTTCTCTATGAACAATCAATAAGTTTCATAAATAAAAAGAAAATTTTCAATTGAATAAATAGAACAGTTATTCACTTTGAGCTTTCACTTATAGGTATTTTTAAATTATAGTGAATAAATATATCATTTCCATATCGAACAAAAGTATCTGTCATCTGTTGAATTATTCAAAAATAGAGCTCAAAAGTTTTGAAATTTTACTTATATATCACAGTATGTAATCACTTAAATAAATTATGCATGCGCTTTAAAAAAATATAATTTTTTCATTTACCAGGTGTTCAAGATTTACTTTTAAAGGGTGAATGGTGGGGGTGCCAGTTCACCATTCACCCTTTTTTACGTGGTGTGAATGTTAGGAGAGGGGGGGTGCCAGTTCAGGTGTCGTCCTCGTCACTTGATCGTGGTTCAAAATTAGGAGGTCCGTCGCCAATAGCCCTCGTGTTGCTTCTAATGCTACGTTAATATAAACTAAAAGTAAATTAAAATTACTTTTAAAGGATTTTGAGTGTAACATGAAATATATCAAATTACTTCACAGATATGCTTTAGATTTACACTAATTTAAGCATTTCGTATTTTAAATCAATAATAAAATAAATAGAGCTTATACATTTGTGAGAGATAAAAAAAAATAGTAATTCCGCGAAAATCAGAGATTTGCAGTTATTTTACAAATACACATTATTCTTCTACTTATTGATAATTTAATAGCATATTATAACTTCAATGCAAATTTCATATTAATTTTATACTGATTATGCTTCTGTGCAATTAAAGTTTCCACTAGAAGAAAAAATGATGAAAGAGCACTTAACTATTTATTAGTCTTATATATTAAGCTAAAATTGTAAGAAACATATAGTTGTGACATTGAAATTTTCATTAATTTATTCAGTTCCTTGAATATAATTGAATTCCTTTATTTCAGGTAACATAAAAATAACTCTAGTGTGATATCGAAATCTGACAAAAATAATTATTAATTCTTAGAGATTTACTAATTTTTATTGCTATTCAGATTGATACTTTAATGTTATCTTTTCTCTAAACAATTTTTATATTGCTAAAAGTTGTTTCAGAATACAAATATGATTAAAATTGTATTTTCATTTTTTTTTTTTTTCAAAATTCATCTGATTGAAAAATTCGCACATAGAATAAGAAGTAACGTTTTTTACTATCAACTTCACTCTGATATGATAATGGTAATAAGAAAATTTTTGTGTAGCATTAATATGTGTAAGCGTGTGATATTGAACAGAAAAATAAATACTTTGAATCATCAGAAAAAGATCCAGTGAGTATCTTCTCACATTATTACGATCATGCTCTCTTTTTATGCAACTAAGAGAATTAAAGTATACAATATAGCATCCAATTTATTTTCCCTCTCTTTCTTCAGGGAGTCTTAAGTTTATCAAACTCACTCACAAATGTTACTTTTCTGATTTTAGTAAATAAATCAGAAATAATGGCAACAAGAGAATGTATTCTCTATTTAAGATTCTCGAAAGCGCAGATATCGTTAAAACATTATATAAAAGACTTACACTTAGATGCAACGGAATAATAATAATGATCATAATAAATAAAAACATTGTTTCCTCTTTGAACATTCGATATCTGAATAAATACTATACATCAAAATGTTCGCCTTATTAAATCCGATTTCTAGAGATCTTCATAATCAAATGAAAATTGATTACTTCTTGTCTTTTTTTTTACGAATGAAAATACAAGGCCAAATAAAAGATATTAAATCATGCTTTAAAAATTGCGCTGTTTTATTTCTTAGTTAAATATAAAAATTCTAATTGTACTTTGAAAGGTTGATCAAGCGTAAGATAAGAAAAATATAGCTATACATATTTTATACAATAAGCATTATACTCGTAGAAATAAAATTATTATTAATACATTAACTTAAATATGGAATTAAAACTAGTTGTGGGGACTAAGAGCATGTATTATCTTCTATATAACTTAAGAAATATAGAATTAAAACACACCACTTGTTAATATATTTTTAAAAAAATGGTTTAGCAAAATTGATCTCTCAAGAAATTAAGTTCCTAAAAAGGTGCACATCATAGAACATTGATCCACAGTTTGTAAATGTAAAGTGTGAGTGCAATCACACTTTCGTTAAGAAAAGTTGTGTTACAAAAAAATTATTTTCAGTGTAATTTTATATTATTAATGGAATAAAAATAAATAAAAATGCACAAACAATTAAGAGGAAAAATATATAACAGGTTGATAATGCTTGTAATTTTAAAGGGAAATTTTATTTCTTAAAAATATTTACATAATTCATCAATAAAAAGAGTTTAAATTTCTGGAATATTTTCAGCATATTATTATGTACTACATAATTTTATCTTAAACGTCTTATTTCAGATTTATTATGAATCTGTTGTGCATTAGTTTATTTGTTCGATTTGTTAAATATATAAATTTAACTTTTCATACAGCCTGTTAGAAGTATAAATATTTGAAAGCAATTGATTAAATAAAAATATTTTATAATATTATGAATCACTTTTAGTATTACAGCAATTATTTTAGAAAATTTGGTACATTGCAATTCTTAGCCCAAGAGACTTTTATAGTAGTGAATATTCTAATAATATAGAAAAAAATTTCATAAAATGAATATTAAATAGAACTCTATTGGTAAAGTATATATACTTTCCAACTGTATATTAATTTAAAAAAATAACACAATTTTTATATACTTGAAGACGGGACGTTGCAATCGGAGTAATGTATTTTAATGAAAAAATTTTCATAAATCTTACGATCAATGACTTTCTTCAGACAACAGAAAAATTTCAAATAGTTATTCTATTCTTACAGTTGCTGGATATAATTTGAACTGAAAAGTTATATTAAGAATTTAAATTAAACCTAAGGAACTCTACAAATTATTTACTGGCCTATCGAATGTAAATATCACATGAGGTTTGAGCATATTAGATCGAATCTTCTTAAGCTAGCCAAACACTTATCGCAAATAAAGTGAAAACATAATTATTTTTTTATCATTTTAATTATATTTACTTACAGATTCGTACTTTTTTATTCATTTTATATGTTCTATATATTTTAAGAAGAGTATCTAATTTGTTCGCATCACTAAAAGTAAAATATATATTTGACAAATAAATACTTACAAATGGTAAAACAAAGGAAAACTGTGCATACATTCTTCTTTTTTTCCCCTCTTTCGCTTTTACTTCTCTGAATGTTTTTTATATCTTCTTTAAAGAAAAGTTGACATCAAAAAGTAAGGAAAAACATGTGAATGAACTTAAAGCCTTACAGCTTAAAATAATCGATTTTTATTTTACGAGACAATGAAGTCAGAATCGCTTTTAAGATTTCACCATCAACCTCTTTTTTCTTCCAAAAACAACTACTTAATCGAAGGACTCTTTCGAAATAAATGATCCTACATGTTTTAGGCGTTGCAGGGGGGATAGGGAATAATCTAATTAAATTGTTTACGAAAAATAGAGAAGTCCAATCTTTGCTTATTTACTCAAAGTTTCTTTATACCGTATCGAAGTCAATTGTTTTCTCTAACAAACTTTCTAGGAAAGTAAATTACTTCTGGGCTATACAAATTGGAGAAAAATAAAGGAAGCGCAAACAACAATAACCGTTCTTTGTGCAAACGGGATATAAAAGGGGAAAATAAAAGGCAGGTGATTGCAATAAAAGAAGATACTTCAGCCAGATGTTCGAATCTCCACAAACTCATCATATGTATTTTTTCTGCTTATTGTGCAGATTTTCTCCCCGATTGTAATTTCAAAAACAGAAAATTAGGTTCTTTTTCACTCACCTTCATTGTATTGCAGTGAAAACCTTTTGCGTGTTACATTCCTACTACCTATAATCGCATGTCCACATACAACCAGGCAGTGTGTCACGCTAGCCAACATTTCTCAGGAGCTTACAATTGGACGCGTGCTGTGCAGGCATTTTTCAAGAACTTCTTTAACCTTCTTATTTTATTACAAAAAAGAACATATAGCCACTTTTTTGAAAAGAAATGGCTTTTATAAATGTATACACTTTACCATTGGAAAAAACTGCTGCGATGTCTGTTTAGATTGTCGAATTTCAAGCTATGTTAAAAGCAATGCCATTTTCTTAATAGGTTTTTCGCATTACTTTGTGAAGAATGAGACTTACTAAAATAGGGAATACTTTCTACGTTATTCGGAAGTTGTCTTTTTATGGGCCTTACCACTTCTTTTGTGCATCGGATAAGATGAGCCAAGTATTCAGTACTTCTTGAAAACTGATATTTTTAAGAATTCAGTAGTTAATGAATATTATTACAAGCTTTTACTCTACTTGTAGGACATTCATCGTTATGAATAATGGTAAGGTAATTGCAAAAGATTAACTTCTTGGATAAGAACAGCTCTATAAGACTGCAAATAAAAACTCCCATTTTCATGAAGAACAAAACATACTTTTAACAGCAAGAATGTATGATATAAATAATTTTTTCTGACTTATTTTGGTGCTAAAAATTTCTTGTGAGTTTAAGAGTTAATGCTATTTACCGAAAAAAGAGTGAATCTCATTTTTTTTACATAATGAAATATTAAATATAAAACGTTTTTCACTTAATTCAAAGACAAGACAAAATTTATTTCTTAAAGTATTGTTTTTCCAAACCGACGATGATTTCAAGAATAGATTTAAAATTATTACACGTTTATAGCTTTTCATCTGGATAAGAAGTAATTTAAAACAAAAGTCTTCATGAAGTAATCTAAAATACATTATTATAAATAGAGTATTTTTACACTACTTACAAATAATGCGCATTGTGCTGAAAGTTACATAAAAACTCCTTCTCATGTTCCTTTGTCTTATATGTTTTATTTAGCATGTATAATGAATTTGAAAATGTTTTTTTTTATTTCTTCATTTAATTAATAACAAGGGAAATTTTGTAACTAATAAAAAGTAAAATTTTATTATTCATAAATTATTATATTTTGCTAGTCATAATATATACTCATAGAAAGTATGCGATCTTGATGTGGAGCTTTCTCTAAACAAATTGAAATATAAAATTTTATTATTACCCTAAATATGTATCAGGAATTATTTCTAAAGATAAATATACTACATTTTGTGATTTAAAATCGTTTGTTCTTAAAACGTTTCATGTACCAAATAAAAAAAAATTCCTTTCCTGATTTCCTCATTCAATTTCCAATAAGTGGATTATATTGATTAATCTTACACATACGTTTTGAACATTCTTTACGTTATAATTTTTTCCATCTTAATAATGTACGCATAAAGTTCCATAACACTAATTGCTCATGATTGTTTAGTTAGTCAGTTTTCGACCTCCAGGCAATTTTTTTTATATATAAAATGTTTTTCTTATCATTACATTTAAGAGAACTACCTACCTTATTTTGCTATTTTCAGATAGTTACCAAATTTTAATTAATTCATAAGTTTATCTACATAATAATTTAATAATAATAAGTATAATCATAAGTGAGTAAAAATAACATGCTAAAGAATGCTTAAATTCAAACTACATGATTGCTCTGAGTTTCAGCAAACATAACATCGCTTTTAAAAAAATAGGTTTGGAATTCACCAAAGAGTATCAACATTCAACTTGATAACCGAACTATTTTAGACGGGAAAAACTGCACACAGAAAGTATAAAACCATTTGAAGTCTTGAAAACTCATTTGGTTTCAAAAGAATGTGGGTATTTACCATTGAAATTACTTCTGAACGCTGCACCGGCTCTTTTCAAAGCTCTCTAGAAACCAGTGTGCTTTGTAATTGGCTTCGTTTATATTTGCATCTGGGAAACGCAGCGTTTTTTGCTCCCTTTTTTTTTTCGTTTTCATGTCTAGTTACGCATTTTCGAAAACTCTTTTCATTATGAAAGTACTTCAGAGAAGGAAAATTTTTTGTTTGCCGTTGAATAGCCATTCAAGTAAAGTGTTTTATTTTGATGAAGTTTTTTAAAATTTTATCTCTGTATTTGATGAGAGCTATGACAATGTTTTACTGAGCTTCAAGACTTTTAAATCAGTAGAGAATTCAATTAACATAACACGTTTCATCAACGTCTTGTTTATTTGCAACAAAAACAGCAGTAACAATTCAACAATGCTGTAACGACTGCGGTAAGTTTTCAATTCGAGTAGTTAGCATTCAATGAATGTCAAAATAGTACTCTTTAAAATATTTTTGCCTTACCCTAATGTATTATTTTTACCGCAACAGGAGAATATTTTTTTCTGTAGTAGATTTACATTCATAATGAAGTTTTTGTTCATTGTTTTATCATTTGTTCCTTCCTCACAACATTCCGGTTCATTTGTTCATTAGACACTCTTAAATGCAGTTTTTTGAAAATGAATTCTTGTTATTATTAGATTAAAAATTAGTAATACTTTAACTAATATGTTTAAGGTACACGAACACGTTCGGAGTACTTTTTTTAAAAAACATTATTTAGAGAAAAATTTATACCCTTTTTAACTTCAGTTTCAATGTAAATAAGGTATGTTAAACTGATATTTGCAATAAATTACTTATGTTTCACAAAATTAGCAAATTTATAGAGAATTTTGAAGAAATTTTAGAAAATTTTCAAAAATGCTACATGAAAATGTATTCAACTAATTTATGTAGATTTAGTATCAAAATAAACCTTATACATGTACCTAGGGCTGGGTCTAAAATATTATGGCTATTTAAATAAATAAAAATTTCAGAGCCAGTCGAAGAGCTATTACAAGAAATTTACCATATTTTACAACGTTGTTATACATATAATAAGCCATAATTTTCAAAATATCCTTATTATGAACATTATTTTAGATCAAGCCCTAGACAACATTATGAGAAAAGATAATACCAAGTTTCAAAGAAATTTAGCAGTAATATTTTGAGTTATCATTTTTGGAATTTTCAAAATATGCGAAAAAACTGATTTTGAGAAAAATGCATTTTTAGTACAATTTATCATATATTTTCTATATACACACAATCACTTACTTAAAATTCACCAGTTTTATAGCTGACACCTTCTCTTTGCTCATTTTTAACCATTTTTTTCTTTTTAGCTAATCTATTTTTTTTTTCTGGCAACTTTTACCGTTGACAATGAATGTCGTTCAGAATTCTGTGACTCGAACTTCATCTAGTTCTGCAAAACCTTTTAATGTAAATGCACCAATAGGCACATTGAAATGTTTCAATACATCCAATAATCCTTGAAATCCCTTATTAAATTGAATTACTGCCATATATCCTCCTAATCGCAGTGTTGGTAATGCAACAAAGACATCTTTTGGAATGAATTTCCACAAAAAATTAAAAGTTAAAAATAACATTTTTTTCATCATTTTCAGTAACATCTGAAGGTTTGTAAGAATTCATCAATTTTGTTTCACTGGCAGTTGAAATATCTACATCTTTACTAATTTTTTCATTCTCTGGAACTGGATCATTATTAGAGTACCTATTTCCTTTGAACTGTCTTTTACGAGAATAACTTTTATTTCTGTTATTTCCCATAGCTGTAAAAATACTAATACCAGAAAGAAAATTCAGTATTGTTTCAAATAAAAAGTAATAAGTTTTGTTATGCAACTACACAAGCACAGTTGTCAACAAATCAAACTGTATGTAAATAAAACAATTATTGCCAGATTTCATTAAATTCTACGTCGTCAGACACTAGCACAATGCTTAATTATTTTAAATATTGCATCAAATAATTTCTAAATTTATATTAAAAATAAATATGGTATTTTAATTCTGTTTGACATCTTTAAAGGGCATTTAAATGCTGACTTCCGGTCATTTAAATACCCACATCCGATTTTTTGAGCTTTACTAATTCTTTAATATCTTGGCTTTTAAGAGACGTAGAAACAAAATAAAAACAGTTTTATAAAGCTAAATAAATGCTTTATTCAAGAAAACAAAAAAATGAAAATGTGATTTTTTTCGAAAATTGACCATTTCAACGTGTTCGTATACCTTAATGAGTTAATTATGTTCCATTATAGTTGACATACAGATTCATAACTTAACTTACTGTAGCTTCTCGCAAAAAATATGTTCGCTCAGGATAATAATTTAAACTAACTGTGTTTAAAGCAAATTTTGAGATACCCGTAATTTATCATCAATCAAATAATAGAACAAAGTTATTTTTTCCTGGCTATGTCCAATTAATTAAAATAAATACTTAAGCTTATCATCTGAAAACAACACATATGGTAGATATGCACATTTTCATCTTTGGTTCTCCTTTAATGACTTTGAAATGTCTCATTTGTAGCAAAGTGGGAATATTATTAAAAATACTAATAAGTAGGCTTATTATTGATCCTCAGAGTATAGTTGCGTTAAGTTTAAAATTCAAATCCGTTTCTGGAGGCAGAATATTTCAAATGGAACCAAGATCACTTCCTAAATTTAAAGTAAATTGACAATCCGGCAGACGAAGACTTTTGTCACTTCAAATTAATGTTCAAATATGACATTAAATTAGTTTTAGACTTTTAAAGTCCAAATTTTTTCAAGCAAGTTTTAAGGAATATAGAGGGTTTCCAACAAAACCTGTGTATTTTTCATTTTAAACATGTTTTTTTAAGTTTTAATTTATAGTTCATAATTAAATGTAAAATCTTTAAGCTATTTTCACAAAGTATTAAAGGCTAAGCAATTCATATTCCCAATATTTGTTTTCAGGGAGACAGGATATTGATTTGTTATATACTTTAAAAAGTAATATCTCTGTTCTTAATCATACTTAATAAAATTATGTGCTCATTTGACTTAAAATCTAACAATACTTTACTTTAGAATGTTTATAAATAATTAAGGTCAGTAGAATAAATTTTAACTTTTAGCTTTTATAATAATTAAAAAGATCATTAATTGTTTGATTGTTAAAATTGAAATCGAAAGTGAGCTTGAGGAAAGAAGTGATTTCATACGATTGCCATTTTGTGTTCTAAAATTTGGAATTATAGCTTCAAAACTCATGATTATTTTCCAATAACATTTTTTTAAAGACAAGCCTTCACAGATTTCTTTAACACGCACACGCTCGCTCAAAACCCACAAAAACCTACGAAGCAACCAATAAGATAAAGTCAGAGTGATTACTAATAAAAAGAGTTTGAATAACAATCGATTTTTGAAAAATTCTGTAGATATCATCTATAATGTACTGAGTTTATCTTTGTGGTTACAGATCATATCTATAATATCTAAGTTACTACTTATTTAATCCAAAATACAAAAAAAAGCCTTCAAAGAACTTCAGTCAAACCTATATTATATCAAAAGTGTTAGATTTTTTAATCCTCATGTTGTTTTAAAAAAGGCTAATTGAGTGACTTATTGGAAATATATTGACAAAAGATATACAATAGCCTATATTACATGTGTTATTGTGCTCAAAACTGTTTAATCATTATAGTTCTGAAAACATAATTAGTTTAGAAGTGTAATTTAAAAATGCTATTATTTAAAGTGAGAATGCAAAAATTAAATGTATTTCTTCACTGAAATTATATTTTAAGAATGATGCAAATTAAATTTTTCTATAAATTAATATTAAATGTATTAATATTCAAATGAATAAGAGTAAACAAATCACATAAAATTGTTGCTGAGATGTGTTTTTAAGCTATAAATATCACTATTGCACTAAGTTATCTTCAAAATATATTCAAATTTCGTGATTTATTTATTACAATACTGATTAAATTGAGTATTAAAATTTTATTGTATTCGTATTATTACAACTAATACAGCATTTCAACAAAGGATATATTGTTTGCATATATATTTAAAGCGCATTACAATATTCTAAAGACTAAATAAAAACCATTCTACTTAATAATTACATGCTCTGTTATTTTCTTAATACTAAAAGTAATTGTTGAGCGTTATATCCCTATGAGGAAAGTTTTGATTTGGTTTTCGAAAAAAATTCTAGAAATGGAGACTTAATTAAACGAAACCAGCTGCAGCTGCACAGAATAGATGATAAAAACTAAATTATAAAGCAAGATAACGGGATGGCTGGAATTAGCGTTAGTTAATGAAATTAATTATTTTGGAGAGAGAAAGAGTTTTAAAAATAATAATTTATACTAATTTGAAATGAAAATAAAGAACATTAATACTTCTGACTACTCTGTTTTAATATCTTAAAAAATAAATTGTTCTCTGTTGATATAAAAACTCCCTTCGTACTATTTAATATATATAATTTTTTGAAACATGACAACGTAGAGTAAAATTAATGCTCCCTGGGTAATTCTTTGGAATGAATATTTATATTATTAGCTGATAATAGTTTTAATGATTATAACAGAAGAGCTTAATAATGATGAGCAAAACAAATTTTGGATAATTTCATATTTATATTCTTAACGTTTCTATATATCATATGCAAATTATTTTAACAAGATTTGGGAATAAAAAAATTATATTTTTCAAGATATATAATTAATAATATATCAGTTAACAGCTTAAAAATTAGCAAGAATTATTTTGAAAGAATCCTTGTAATAAATGTTTTTAAATTACTAGTATCAGACGAAAATATATCATGAATCATACATATTAAATCGTGTCTTATAATTTTAATTATCAGGACAATACTATTTTGTTCATTTAATTTTTAAAGAAATATTAGCTGATTCACTTGCCATATCACGTACTTCGTTTACTTGTTTTCAATGAGTAATTTCTATGAGTTTCGTATTAACTGGTTTTATTTAGAATTTTACATTTGTAATTTAGTCTCATCTTTCAGACAAGATTTTGAAATATTTGAGTAAGGTAGAAATTAAGAAAATGTGAACAAATATAAAGAGTTCATTCAGCAACATGATATCATTTGAATGTTTAATAGTTTTTTTCAGTATATGTAGATAGTGTATTTATTTAAGGCATATCTTGAAAACAGTTTTATAGAAAATATTAATTAATTCACACAGGATGTTATAAACTAGGAAACGGAAATTAATTTCTTTTAATCTCTGAGAAAAATGGTTTCTCTATTAAGTTAAATTGGAAATATAAGTACATTAATTCTTATAAAAAAATTTATAAAAATTAAAATAAATATTTTTCTTTCATAAAAATAGAAAAAACAAAGGAAGAAAAAGAGAAGATAACTATATGAAAATTAAAGGAAATTTATTATTTTAAAGGGTTGAATTAACTTGAATAAGTGATGTATGTGCTTGCATATTTCATACATTAAGATAAAAAGTATTGAATGATGTACAATATGAACATTTCTATGTTGGACTATATATATATATATATATATATATATATATATATATATATATACTGAAAATTTATGAAAGAATAATTTAAAATATTTAAAAAGACATAAATCCAGAAAGAAATATAACAATGAAAGAAAAATAAATGAAAATATGGAACCCAGCAAGTCAAAAAGCAATATCGGGCTGAGGACCGATTAAGCGGGGTTAAACTAGTTTAATGGTTAATATATATATATATATATATATATATATATATATATATATATATATATAACAACATTTATGTTCAAAATTCATTTACTAAAGGAAAATTATCAAACTTCATATTTGTGAATATATATTCATTTTAGAATTACACTTCGTGACATTGAAAATGCAACACCAAAAAGGAATGGTCAAACAATTATGCAAATTTCAGGGTAGACGTAAGTCATCGATTCATGTGAATAATATGAAATACGCAGCTCTCCAGCATCCATTAAAGAAGATATAAGGGCAGGAATCTACAGAATATTCAAATTTCGGGACGTTAGTTCTGCTAGGGAAATTATCGAAGTGAATTTGTTCTTGTCTCAGAGGACACGTCTAATAGCAAAGAATGCCAAGTAGTCGTCAACGGAAGCATTTCCAGCAGACAGGCGATTTTTCGAGGGGAATAGTGATCAAACTGAGAACGGAAGGTTAATTCATACCTCAAATTTCAGCTGACACTCACCTGGAAGAGTCTATTACGTACGGGCAGCTGCAAAAATGCTTGGAACAATGTAAAGTTTGAAAGGTGCATGTGCTGCTAGAGTGACGCCAACACGCGTGGATTGACGCATCCATCAGCAAACGGTGGCAGAAGAGAAAGCCTCTTCTACCTCCATTCTGCAGCATATTCAACACACTCTGGATGTTCTCATATCGACTAGAACCATTTCCCGCCGATTGGTTGCTAGTGGCCTGCAAGTCATAGCGTCCTTTAAGAAGACACCATTGATCTCACAGCATAGACGCTAATGTCTGCAATGGCGGCGTACTCGAGTAATGTGAACAACGGAATGACACGCAGTCAATTTTTTCCAAATGAGACAAGTTTCTGTTTCTCCAATTACAGTCGCCGTTTACGAGTGTGGCTTCGGAGTGGAGATAGGTCTAATCCGGCAGCAATTGGGGAACGCCCCTCCACTCGACGATGTAGTATCATTGTTTAGGGCGCAATTACGTACGATTCCAGATCACTTCTAGTTCGTATTCGGGGCATTATGATACTCGAATGATACGTGGATGATATGTTGTGACCAATGATATTCTCCTACCTTCAGGGGGTGTCCAATGCTCTTTATCAGCAGGACAACGCCTGACCGCACACTGTTTACATCAGGAAACGTGCTCTGCAAGATTGCTTCCCGGCTCACCGTTTTTTCCTGATTATTCACAAAATAAAACCATTTGGGATGTGACTGGACGCTTTTTGCAGACCCTGACAATGCCGCGTTCAGAAGACGAAATGGGACAAATGGTTGACAGGGAATGGAAACCATTCCTCAGGACGCCATCCGTACTCTCATTGACTCTATACTTAAATGTATTGCTTCGTATATAGACGTCCACGGTAGTCCTCCAATCTACTGAGCCGACTCCGTTCTCTCTCTGTATGTATTATGTATATCATTTAGAAAAAAAGGTAATTTATTATTCGTTTTCATTACTGTCTATCTCTGTATGCCAAGTTTCATCATTTTCAGGCCATTGATTCTTGTTGTTGATTTTTCAATTTTGCGTATGTATTTTAGATAAGATCTTCGGTAAAAATTCACAAATGCAAAAGTTTATGATTAATTCTCTTTACAATTTCAGACATGATATTTCTTAATGTCCTTCAGTGCATTATATTTATTAATGATTTTACTTCTCAAAAGAAAACAAGCATATTTCAAGAAGTCTATTTTAAATTACTTCTGATACTATAAAAATAAACTTCATCACTATCAAAACTTTTTTATTATTAAAACTTCTGACTCTATTAAAGTAAATTCTTCACTATTAAAAACAAAGAAGCTTTCTGCTAATTAATATCTCAGTTCAGTGAAGATGAATTCATACATTTAAATGCCTAAAGCATAACATACAAACATCCATGTACGAATATGTACATCATCAAAATTACATATTAAATCATATAAGTTATGACATCCTGTGATATATTCCATAAATTTCAATCACCAAGTGAATAATCAAATATATAGAGAGTCAAACTTTTACATATAGCTTAATTTTATTATTCTCTTAAAAATAACCAAAATTCAATATGTGTATTAGAATATGAAGCAGAACCCCTCATGTGTCCGCATACGAAGTTAATATTGTAAAATTTTACTTACTTTTACAGCTGACTAATCGAGTCCGAGTCAGTACTAAAACTTGTATGAGGGATCCAGCAAAATACCCGTTCTCAGAAGATCACATCACACAAAACTTCGGTTCATAAAATTTCTTTCTTCTCATTTTAAACGAATATCTAATCTTTTTGTTTAAGGCTTCCGATCCCTTTCTATTTCGTTACTGTTACTCCAACAATAATCCAACCTCTCTAATCTCCCATGAGGCCGCAATAGCTAAGTGGTCAAGGCCGCGAGCTCACCACCGGCATTTTTATCGGTTCGAGTTCTGATGCCACTAAAGGCTGGTAGAATAGTGGGGCCGAAGCACGTTAAATTTGTCTTTGCTTCACATCCCTCTGTTTGTATGGTGGGGAAGTTACGAAAGGGAGGTGCCAGATCAGAGTGTCATCCTCATCACTTGACCTAGGTTCAAAATTGCGATGTTCTTTTCCATTAGTTCTCGTATTGCTTCTAAGTACGAAGTCAATGAACAACCAATTCATCTAATCTCCCATTCACAACTCATCAATTTAAACATATAGTAAAGTTGATTAATATAATTAACAAGTAAAGTTCTCGAATTAAATAACGTCGTAGAGCAGCCCATAAGGTTAATTGAAGGGAAATATGAGTAACAAGACATTTCAAAATTTGTGGCCAATACATTTCCTACCAACTCCAATGCGTATTCACCTGCTTATTTAAGTAGGTGAATACGCACTTCATGGATGAATCTTCAATGTACAGATATTTTTATTTTATTCTCCTATGATATATCTTTGTCACTTGAGCAAGGCTCAAAATTATACGATTCGTTGTCAATAGCAATCGTATTACTTCTAATCCGATGTTAATAAAGAAATCAATCAATGAACATATTCCTGAAATACCTATATTTTTGCTATTTTCAAGTCATTAGATAGGTTTTTCATGATAATAAAATAATATTTCTCTAGCTTTAACTGGTTTGTACTTTTATAAGACATTAATCACATGTGTTGTTTGGGTATCTTTTGTTCTACATTGAGCAATTTTTTGGTACGCTGAACTCAATTTAAGAAAGTGTAATTTGAGGCAGGCAGACCTTAAGTGGCTTCAGTTTATAAAATATTTCATCAGTTTTAAAAGCCCATACATTTTCTTTCTTTAAATTTTTTATGTTGATAAAAAACATTTAATTTCTTTTCCTTATTTTTCTCTACGAGTCCGTCAACTACGTTATGACATTGAAAATTCAATTTACTTGATATATTGTAATAATTTTATGTCCCTTTTAAAGAATCCAGATATATTAAACAAATCTTTAACACTAAACCATTTTCAGAGTTTTTTCTTTGGAATGATTTAAAAAATCCACGAGGTAATAATTCAGGTTTTTCTTTGAATATATGAGGCAGAAGCGATTACGAATTCAGACTGGAAATGTCGGCACAAAATATTCTTCCCCTATTGATGAGTAGTCATCATATTTCATAACAGTAGTTATCGTATTTCATTTCATCGTTCATTTCGAATAGTCATCACGTTTCTACTCACCGCAGTAATTTATCATGATATATGATTTAGAATAATTTTGGGTATGTTAAAAGATGTTTGATCATATTTCTAATATACAGTATGTATTGAAAATTAAATCTAACTTTATGTTAAATATTTTCAGTTAGGATATTTTAACTGTCCTTGAAAACGGTTCTATTTATATTTTTTACATAAATTTTATCTGTGAATAAATGCATTGCGAATACACAATGAAAAATTTTTTATTTCTGATTAATAATGTGACGTAAGCTTATCAGCAGGGCATTGTATTGATAATTTATGTCTAAAGAATACGATCTCCTAGTAAACTTTTTTTTGTAATCCCTGCATCCTTTTCCATACATGTTTAAGTCAGACATTTTAAGTGTATATATATATCCTTCTCTTAATACTATGTATTTTTCGATATATTTATCCTTACGTACTCTCCTATAATTTTATTCCTTCAAAAAAAAGTAATTTATAGAAAAGCACGTGAAAGTTTATTCTTTTGTTTCTCCAAACTTATTAAACTTAACACTCTCTTCGGTATAACTACTCTTATATTCATAGCTTTGAAAGAAATAGCGTAAAATATTTAAATATATGCATGTTTCTCGGCACTGAAGGAAAAGGTTATTCGTATTTTGGAATATGAGAAGCATATGGAGTGCTAGTAATATCCTCAAGAACTGCTGTTCTTAATATATGCTGATGACCTGTCAAATACTGTTCTAAAAACAACGCAATGTTTTAATTACTGTTGTCTGAAAGAAAAAAATACTTAAAATAATCAACCAATCTGAATATTGATGACAATTTTCTTCATCATTTATCAGTTATTTTTCCTTATTTTGCTCGTATGACTTCTAATTGTTGACCTATGTTTCGACTTCATTCGGAATTTGATAATTACTAAAAGAATATTCGATGTAAAGTCCCATCACAAAAATACTATTTACTTATTTTGACTAAACATTTTTCTCTATTTATCAAGATATATCGACATTTTTGTACCAACCCTTTGTAATTCATTTCCATTGATACCCCAAATTCAAAATTTAAGGAAAAGACAACAGAAAAAAGCTAAACCACTCAGTAATTATTTTAATCATAACTGTCTTTCTCTTTATGTTTGCTTTTCCTCAATAAGCCTGAATCTTAGTTAAAAATTAATAAAGTTCTAACTTACCAACCCACGCATACCGAGAGAGCTACTTCTGAAATACTAAAGTTCGAACGTCTGTTACAACTTATTAAAACCATGAATTACTTATTAACTTAATGAATCACAGAAGAACAGCAGCTGTAAATCCCTAATCCCTATCAACCGTCCACTTTCACTTTGAAATTTGTTTCATTTATTCATCACTATCCTCATATAAATTCATTACACTTCTTGCCTTCATCTAATTTGCCTAAATCATGTTTCATTTGATTGATAAAAAGTTTGAAACAAAAAAATGTAAAATCTGAAAATAACCCCTGATGTTAGTTAAAGGAAGGTTCGGAAATATAGCCCAAAGTCAGAGTATTATAGTTATGAATCAGCTTTCGATTTATTTTGACTTATGAAAAGTGATTCTCTACAAGCAACAGTTTTTATTTATTTTTATTTTTAAAAATATATGTTTTGTGTAAATAAAGCACTGAATTCTGGTGAGTCTGCCGTCTGGTGGTTGTTAGAGCACATATATCGTAAATGATGACAATTATCTTTGAGAGATTTCTTGTACATTGAATCTGATCTTAAGAGTAGTTCCATTCAGCACATTATTCCCTTATTAAATTTAAATTAAATGTTACCGCAGCATATTCAATTAAACGTTCATAAAAATAAATTATTTCAGGCATATTTAACATTAATATAAGCTTAGTAGGCTTATGATTCTTGAGATTCATAGTATTTACTTAATTGTATTTCAAATTAATTTTTAATTGTAATAAGTATATTAAATTAACAATATTTCAAATACTAAGTTAAACACAATTTCAAAATTTGTTTGATTTATGTGATTGAAAACCTAAAAATTAAGAAAAATTTATTTTTAACATGCGTCATAAATTAACATCTACGAGAACAGGAGTCCAAAACACTGTGAAAGTTTTAATAACTATTTTTAATTCTACTTTAACGGAAATTACTGTTTAAGTGGATAAAATGCTTCTAGGATGGTTTGTTTAGTAAAGTTTTAGCACAAAGATAGCGACAAATTTTGAAATGTCTCTGTTTCTTACAAATGGGAGAGAAAATATACAACTTGAAAAAAATATTTTCTGGGAATGAAGTTATCATCACACATAAATTGTAATAATCATCTTTCACTTGTTAAAGAATCGTATTTTCTTTCATGCAACAAATTATTGTAATTAATGTGTGAAACGTACTAATGATTTAATGTATTAATGGCACAATTACATTTAATTATTAAATTTTACCTGCTTATATAGCGATAATCTTGAAAATAACTAATTACGAATATTCTTATCTCGATTAGTTACATTAGAGATACACTTAATTGGAGATATTGTTTTTCCTGAGTGAGAAAAAAGAAATGTAGTAGAGAAACAAGATTTCTCTTACAAAATACAGTGTAATGAACTTTCCAACGAATTAAAATATGGTTAATCGAACTTAATATCAGTATATGTTACATAATAATAAATTAATTTGGTTTTTTTTTTACTTTTAAGTGTTGAGTGCATTTTGCCATGTTTACAAAACTATTCTAGTTTTAAGACAAATAACAACGAAATCTATCGATGAATTCCTGCACCTTTTTGACAAGAAGTATACCATTATCTGTCGCTGCAAGTTAATAGTACCCGAAACTAATATCAGCTCGATCATTCCCGACAGAGAATTAATTTATGCGAGACTTGAGGGCTCCATTCAATTAAATAATCCAAACGTTGACAAAGAGGAGGAATTCAACTCTCTCGTGGTTTATTAAGCGATATCATTCAATTTCATTTCGAGATATTTCTGATGGTATCCTAAGCAGAGGTTATCATAACTAACTAGCTTTAATAAAGAGCAAATTTCGTAAATGTATCAAAATTCTTAGTGAAATATTCAAAGAAGGTACGACTAAATTTTACCTAGAATACAAGAAGATATTCTGAATGTTAATTTTATTCTGAAATTTACTTTGCACAAAGCAGATAAGGTGGAGGGAGAAAGCCGATGATTTAAAAACGAAGTGTGTTTTTTCAACTCAACTGTGTCAATAAATAGAGTAAATATAGATTTTCTGCCGTCTGGAACTATTACCTATTACATTGAAGCAAATAACTTCAATAGACTCTTTTTCTTTGCTCTATGACTGTGTTCTGTACTTAGTAAATAATGATTTAAAAATAATGTGCAGAATAAATATATTCTATAAAGGTGAAAATATTATGCAGTTGAAACAAGTTTAGATATATGCGGTAATAGGTATTTGGAGAATCATATAAGTTCAAACAAAAGTAACCATTTCCAACGTTTCTCAATTTAAGTATTTCTTTATCAGTGTCTGCAAAATGGATACCTAAGACAATAAACATAGTAATAGATTATATCAGATATGTTTCATCTTATATATAAATTTTTGATGTGTTTAATTGTTAAATTATATTCATGAGAAAGTAGGCTATCGTGAAAGAATACGATTTTATGAATTCCGTTTATTTATTGCAATATTTGCCTCTAACTAACATTATATCAGCTTATTATGTTGAATATACCTTGCAAATTCAATGACTCCATTAAAAAAAAACTAATTTTTAGATTCAGTTACCTAAAAAGGCAGATCTTCTGAGACTAGTTCCTCAATTCTTTAAAATGTAAACTGTCATTTATTATTTATTTTCGGCTAATTTTTCTTACTGAGAATAAGGTAACCAAATTGAATTATACCCATGTGTTACCCTAAACATAAAATTTTAAACTCAGTTCTGTCATCTTTTCATTTAAATAAAACTCTTTAATGCTTAAATACAAATTTTAGAGATATTCAAGTTTTAAACATTACTTTTAGAAATACGTTAATTAAAAGTATCTTTATACACCGAAAGTATTAAAACTCAAGTAGTGGTAATAAAACTGCTCCATAAAGACCATGACACAATCGTAAATTTCGGTGTTTTAACTCTATTAAATTAGCTCTTCTCGTAAAGTTTTTACATTGAAAATAGTTAACTTCCATAAATAAAACCAACGTTAACCATTTCCAAACCGTTTAAGGCGAATGAACTATGGCAATTTAAAGTAAACATCCCACGGGTCCAAATACCTCATTTTTCGTCAAAATACCGACAAAGTTTTACGAGCGAGAAAATTAGAAAGTATGAAGACCCCAAATCCTCTAAACCGAAGCTAACTGATTTCCTGGGAGGATCATTATTAAGATCATTAAAACTTTTTAATTGAACCAGAACTACGAATAAATAACTACAGCGCTTAATCGAAATTTGACGTGTAATCTGCGGCTACCGAGTGCTTCGAAACAAAGCGGCAGCTAAAAATTTAACGGCACCCCTTCAATTATTGAGTCTCTGGATGCACATAAAAGGCCGTGTTATCATCAGCACAGGTGCAAGAACTGATAAGAGGGAGCGCCAAGTAGATATATCACATTAAAAATTCAGCACCGGCAGCAATTGGTTACGTCGGAAAAGAGCAATCAGAGTCATCTAATATTAATATAAGGCCATTACATACAATCTTCGAAGATCCCACCGCGCTGTAGGTGCTAGGAGCGACATGAAATATGTACGACCGAGAATCCAAGCAATTCCGTAGACCTAAGATAGACGGCTTTCATTACAGTATCCACTAATGCCATTCCACTGCACAAGATATCTGTCCGGTGGTGTTAACAGAACTTATCCCCAGCCGTAGTTTCTGATTGTATACTTTTTCTTCTTCGGTTTGGTCGTTATTGTGTGGTGAGTGATAGTCACGGAGAGGAATTAAAGTTGGCCGCTCCTCAAGATGAAAAGGATTATCTTGAGATTACTCGGAGTTTCGAAATTTCACAATTTTATGATGAAGTTTCCCGACGCCTGGATTCTCGGCTAAGGAATAAATGGCAGCTTCGAAGTTTGTAAAAAGAAATCCTTTCGCCTTTTTTTCTTGCATTTTCAGGGGATTTCTAAAAATGTTATTATTATTATTTTGGCTTACGAAAAACTACTTCTCGCCTTGGTAGAAGATTCAATAGACACTTCCTTTCCAATTAGATTCACTATATGAATCATAAAAAAGATTTATCATAATTTGACATGAAATTCCATAGTTAAATTTAATTGTTTTTCTCCTTAAATAAATAAAAATTTCGCAATCACTTCGAAATTATTCTAATATCTTCATTGTCACTATGCGTACTTGAAAATAAGCATTATTTTCAATTAAAAGTAATATTCTTCAATTATAATAATATTTTTGTGTACCAAAACATTATTTTAGAGCTATTAGCTTATTGTTGAACAAAACAAAATATTTATAACTAATCGGAAATCAATAATCCTTACTTCTGAAGACTTCCATATCTATAGACGAAATTAGTTATTTTCTAGGAAAAAATAATGTAACGCAGGTAAATTAATACGTTTTCATTTTAAGCATAGCAATCATAAGTAACTTTCAATTGTTCTTTCTCATTTGGTTTGAACCTTAACTTCACCAGAAACTAAAGATGTAAACGAGGATAATATTTATGAATCAATTTTAGAAGTTACAGAAAAAATTTAACATCTCTGTCTCTCCATATACTCGCATATATATATATATATATATAGGAGGAAATAGAAAATCACATTACCATCATGAAACCCATATATGTAAAGCTCAATTTATGACCCAAGAAATCTAAAATTTAAGACCCAAGTAAAACCAAAATGGACACCACAGTAATTTAAGTAGCTGATTCAGGCTTAAGACTGAATAGCGGGGTTGATTACTTTACTGGATCCCCCTTCCACACTCAGTATTTTACTAGATAAAAATCTGGCTTGCATGCCTCCTTTTTATACTACTGTGCATAGTTGAATCAACGGTCATTTTTCCGTTGAAGATAATTTATTAATTTCACTGAGAGAGAGAGGCAATAAAGTATATATATATTTTGAAGAAGGCAAGAGACGAGTTCCGCCTTCTTGATTTCAGCAGAAGAGGGTAGAACAAAGCAGAAGAGCAGAGAAGAGAGATAATTTTACTTTGGGATTAACTTTAAACTAGAGATTTCTACCAATCACGTGGGTAACTCTCAATGTATAAACTGAAGGGGTTCGGGGGAATTTCCCTGATGTCTATCAGTCAAGTAAGGATTATTTCCCAGAGATTTATGATTGCATGAAAGGCAATGAAACAAATTTTATGAGTACTTGATTCAATAATTAAAAGGATAACTTTGAATTGAATGTGAAAATAGGATTGGACTCTTTTACGTTTGAATTAGAGAATGGGAAAAATTAGGAATTGTGTCTTTTTAACTTTTACAATAGTCTACGGAACGGGATATCGTAAGGGGCTAAATCTGGAGAATATGGTGGACGGGGAAGCCAGGGATATTTCCACGAAAAAAGTTCCATATTTTCTCTATCATGTTTACCAGGTTTCATGCATAAAGTTGTTTAATATTTTCTGAATTTAAGCGTGAGAAGACGTTCATGGAATGACTCTGTATAAAGTCACAACCTGTTCTCGAACAAATTGGACAACCAGCTAACCATTCAATACGTAACTGAGAAATCAATTAAACTGCAGCCACAGGTTGTTTCTTTTGGTAAAGCGCTTGGAACGCGCAGTAAAATCATTCTTATTACTTTTGAGACAAAACTTGTGCACAAGTATCTCTCTCTCTCTCTCTCTCTCTATATATATATATCTATATATATA
>BMAW01085206.1:66176-84726 GCA_019974015.1 Nephila pilipes | reverse complement strand
ACACACACACACACACACATATATATATATATATATAGTAAGTTCTAATAAACTATAGAGTAAACTAATAAAAAGTGGAAATGTAGCAGTTTAAAATGCTGTCATAGGCTTCAAATTATGATACGATATCTGTGACATTTTATTTGTGTCTCATTTAAAATGGTGCCATTCAGTTATTTACTTCCTTTGCAAATGAATAAATTTGAAAAGTAGACGTTATTTTAAGGAAATAACAAGAACATACATCAGAATGATCCAGTAAATTTTTCTAAGGAAAATAATTATGAGAAACAATAGATTTTGCATGATAAAAGACATAGAATAAAGCAGAAAATTAAATAATAAAATGCATCTTGTCTTCAACCCTTAGCAAAATTAGTTTTACTTTTTATATAAGAGTAACGAGAATTGTTCAATGTTTGTAATTACTTTCTCTATTTCTATGTAGTAATATTCTTATCTTTTGAAGCTTTGCATTGCAAAAGCATTGAATTTCAATAATGAGAAATTATTTCCAAAAGTCTGAAAATTATTTACCTTCGATTTATAACAATATGTATTGTATGTTTGTATACTACCTTTTCAAAAGATTATATCAAACTCTATTTAAATGGTTCCCACACAGTTTTAATTAACGTCTAGGGATTCCTGCTTCTACATTATAAAAGAGGTTAAATGTAGTTGCGCTTTAATATATACATTGTATAATGAGTGACTTTTTACTTTGAAAATATTATTCAATTATTGCTCTTTACTCGATTTATGCAGAATTTTCACCATCTGTGTGCATTAGTGATTGAAAAATATGCAATTCTTTTTCTCATTATCTACTCAACGATTTTTTATTACATCCAGAATATACTTATTTAAAACAATCTTTTAAAAAAGCGTACACTTTCATTATAATTAAGTTGTGGTGTTTATTAAGTATTTATTTCTTACATAAAACAGCGTTACCGGCTTAAATATTTAATGGTATATTAGTTACAACTTGCTTAATAAATGGTTCTGACACCTTGATATAATTTTAACAATACAAAGTCATTAAATTTTAAAATATTTACTCTACGTTTAGTATAATAAAATATGTATCATTTTCATTAAAGTTCCATAAACGTTTAAAGTAAGTTTTTAAAAATATTGCATCACACACAGAGAGAAAATACGAATAATTTAAATTATTTATCATCCGTATATATGAAACATGTATTTAAACGAAAAATGCTTTCATATTCATATAATTTGGAAGTGGAAATGGAAAGCGTTTAATATTTATACTATTGATTAACACACATAAGGATAATTAGAAATCAGCAACCTATTATATTTATATAATTATTAATGTTAATTAGTCTTAATTTATCATGTATATAAATTATAAATTGGAACAAATGGAAGCCAAAATTAAAATTACTAAAACATAAGACTATCAAATTAGATATATTAAAAAATTACAAAAACTATAGAGTAAAATAAAATGAAAAATACAAAACATTAAAAATAAATTTATATATATATATATATATAAAAATGTAATTATCTCTATAACTTTAAACATACTTAGTAATAATGTAAAAAAGTCATTAAGTTTCTGAAAGCCTATTATTACATAATATTCAAGAAAGCATGTTAAATATGTAAATGAGTAAAATTTAAAGTACAGCCATAAATTTAAAAATTAAAACAAAGTACAAAATAACAAAATCTTACTAAAATCTACAAAGCATTTATCAAGGGGAAAGAATTTAAAATATACTCAAAAATGGAGAATAAGTAATTCTAAGCTATCTCACTGGCTGAGAAAAATATGTTTACACTAGTATCATAAAACCAACCATCCACAATTCAGAAAAATATAATTTAAAAAATTGGTATGACAGCAAAGTAAACAGAAATCACAAATCAAAATAAAAGTTTAACCAAACAAGGAAACAATTGCATTTAGACCAAAGTAAATTCGCGTTTTCATTAAAAATGAACTATACTAATTCATACGCATTATTAAATTATTTTAACTAAAAAAAAAGTTAAACAAACATTGACCTCATAGTAAAACACAAATGATGTATTTAAGCCTTTCTTCCATTATATCATGATATACTCATTACGAAGGAAACTTTTAGCACTAAAACTTTTATTGATGATTGATCTTTTTAACAATAACTATTTACTTAAATTTACTTATCCTAACAATTTTAAAAGTTATTTTCAAAACCCTTTATACCAATAAAAAATAATGATTAATAATTTTAAAACTATTAATCACAGAAATAAATAAAAATTCTTAAAAATATTCAAAATGAAAAAAAAAATCATTAAAAGAAATAGATCAAAATACAATTTGCCATCTGGTGGGAAACAAAATTATATTTTTGAAAAATTAACAAAATCTAGACTTAATTATACAGAAATATCAATTATATAAGCTGCTAATCTCATAATTAATTAAATTGATAGGATAATTTTCATTTATGCAACATATGAGAAACTTCTTTTAAAAATAAATTTTCGAATACAGCAACTAACCAAAAAATATTATTTCTAATAATATAATTAATTTAAACAACTACTTAAGAAATTTACATTATTAATATGAAATTATTAGTACCTAATTTATATGGTTGTCTCTCTAGTCGTATATTATTAATAATTTCATTATCCATAATTCTCAATTGTATGTCTAAATATTCTGTTTCATGTTTATTTTCATTAATTTGAATTATATATAATATATATATATATAAGTGTGAATATTATGAAATTTATCAGTTTATATGTGGAATAAATATGATTTCCCACGTTCAAAAATATTTTTAAATAATCAGGGGATGATCCTATTTTTATTTTACTTGAAAAGTTTCCTTCATTCCAATATCTTTTTAAATAAGAATGGAAATTATTGTTTCGAGCTTACCAATTCTGTCAAATAATTTCATAACATTTGAGTTCCTCTGTTTGAAAATCGAATAAACCACGCAATTATTAATGAAATGTATCGGAAACTCGCATGAACTCTTTTGCTCCTCCTCTCACAATGCGATTATTGTTTGTGCAAACTAAACATAAAGAATAAGCACGACTTCGATTCCAATGCTTTTACTGTAAAATGTTTCGAGAGAGAAATTCGACAATCCAAGCTGTCGAATCTGCTTTCCTACGGAGAAATGAGTGGACTATCGAAAACTATCTACTAGGTAACAGCTGCACTGATAAAACTATCCGACTCTTTTTGATTTCAGGCGAACACAAATTATTTTGCGTTGAGAGGGTTTGCTAGCTTCTGTTTTCCCAGACGCTGAGAGACACAATGGCTTAAATGTTCAACAAAAAGAATAAAAATGTACAAGGTGTTAACAAATTTGGTAAAAATCAACTTCATTATCAATTTTAAGCATTATTTCAAGTATAAATTTTTAATTAATATAAATATTTAATATTCACAAAAATAAACATTGCAATTTATGAGATAATTGAATACAAGTAAAAAGTCTTCACATAATTGTTAGAGAAACCCTGTTTTGAGTCGAATTAATTTCTTAGCAATGAGGCTCGATAATAGCTCTGGATACATGTTATGTAACACATTTTCTATAAATATGTTTTAGATGTATTTATTAAATGTAACTTTGGTTCATAAAATCACTATGTATTGGCGCCATTCCCGATTAACTTTGAAGTAACTGTTGAAAGCAATCAGGGTACGTGAGAGAACACATACACAAAAAATGAGAAAAATATTATAAAAGGTAGTCTGTTAATTATAAGGATAAATTTAGAACCTGAATATGCATATATCATTAAGAGTCCTTTTGACGCCTTACGAAATAGCATTATCTACCTGCAATACTAACCCGTAATAGCTCAAGTCGAGAAGTTCATGGTTGCCAGTGTTCAATTCGAGTAGTTTCCATGCGTCATGATTCCACCTAAGACCTTCTAAGGAAATATATTATACCTTTTTAAACATTAAATTGGACGTGGCCTGAAATTTCTTAAAAGTCGTGTTGTACAAGTTTGGAGAAGTAACTAGGTAATATTTCAGTGTTGCCCTTGTTATTTGATCAGTGTTCCAAATTAGAAGTATATTATTATTAGTATGTTTTTTTTTCTCATAGAATTTTAGTAAAATCAAACACACATATAATATTTATTAGCGGCATCATCTATTATAAATTTATATTTGTAATAATTCTAGTTACAGTATCTAGATAAAATCATCCCAACTCCAGTGAATTTGGGTATTTTGAATCAATTTTATTGCAATTTAAAATAGTTAATCCAAGTATTGTTGAAAGGAGCATCTTCAAAGAACATTGAAATTTGAAACATTCTTGTAAAATGCAATTGATCTCAATTATACTAATGGGGAGAGCAATTTCAAGAAATAAACTCTTCTGATGCCTAGTCCTGATTTAAAATAGAGACTTTACCATGTGTTTTGTAGTTATTGACATTACGTTGCAAAATTATCCTTTTTAAAATCAATATCAGGGAAACTCATGAACCCTCTGAGTACTTATCCCGTGATTTCTATATGCATCAAATATTTATTTTTTGCATCTATAGTTAAGTTTTCTTAACATCTGTTTCTTATGATCTAATTCAATATTTGAAATAAAATTATGCAAAACATTTCAGCTCATAAATTTATGTGAATTTCAAGTATGTAGTAAAAGAGAAAAATGTTTTTGGTTTTGCTAAAAATTGAGCAATTAGAAGGGATTAAATAGACTTCATTTTGCACCTTGATTATTTAGGAGATTTTATATAAGCATTTGGATTAATTATTATATATTCATGTGATTCATTATGAGAATATTAAGAAAGAAAATAACCACATCAATTTTATGATTATTCATATAACATTAATTCTTACATATATATAATTTCTTTTTAAAAAATAATTTATGTATGTAATTCGTTTTTTGAAAGACTGTAATGCACTAAATTATTTTGACTTGAAAATCCCTTAATAAATCGTACGAGCAATTGTTTGTAGTTTAATTTTTAAATGGAACATTATTTATTTATGATTAAAAAGTAATGGGTTGCTTAGTATGTATGTGCATTTTTTCGCTATTAATTTTGAACTACTTTTTGAATTTTTCTTACTTTCGCGATAAAGCATTTACAACTGATACTATGAATAATATCTGTCTTGAATCATTTTTTTTTTCATAGATAAGAGTTTATAGTAAAAATTACATTCGCATCTCAACCTTCAACACCATAAGACTGATTATCGGCTAAATTAAAAAATAATTGTGACCTAAATAAATATTAAAAAATGTTCTAATGTAAAAAGGTCATTAAAATATCTGACAGTATTTATCTTGCTTTAAAGTTTTAATCATACAATGAAAAAATAGAGAAGATTCTTTGTGAGGAAAAGAAAACTAAATTAAATTAATTTTCGCACACTAATGAAATAGTCGACAAACCAAAAAACATTTTAAATCTTTTCATTCTCATTAAAGCGAAAGATTTTAAAGCAGAATGGAATCTCATTAAATTCCAGAATTCTTTCTAACGAAACAACTGCTATTAGTACTTACTAAATATTGAAGGATTTATGCTTAATTTTAAAATTGTATCTCTTTATTTATTCAATGCTCTATAATTATAAGCTCATTTGAAAATAGTAAGTATCAATATTTTTAATCACGAAAGTTTTTTGTAATGTACCTACTATATTAATCTACTTTAAATTAATGAGTGTCTTCATTTATGTCGTGTCTGAGATTTTATCTTTAATAAATTGCTTGTTAAGAGGCGCTTGTATGAGTAACTGCAGTAATTAAAAAGATATCACTTTCTCCTTGATACTTGACACATTGAAATATTGGAATTAATGACGTTTAGAAGATTAGAAAAAAGTTAAAAAAGAGGTTAATCCCTGAACTTTGAAGTTTCTTAACAGCTTATACGAAAATCTGAAATTAATAATAACTTGTATATTCTCAAATCAGAGTTCATTTCGGTTTTTTTTCTTCAATTACGTTAATACCATTATTTAAAAATAATTCCGGTATAAGAGCAGTTACTAGTTTTCAGTCAAGTTTAATTTTCTTTTTAGCACTTGTAATGCATCAATATGTCACATTACTGGGTTGTTAAAATTAAAAACTTGTTCTTCATTTTAGGAAAAATTTTATGACATTTTGAGTGTTTTTTTTTGTTTATTATGAAGTTAATTAGTTACTTTTTACCTTTAATTAAAATATGACATTTTTACTAATTAATGCAACAAAAATTCATTTAAAAATTGAATTGTACCTCCTACCATTACAATTTGAAAAATAATTTATTTGAACTTAACATTTTTCTAGTAACGAGTTCCTTAAAAAATACAAAATTAAGTCAAAACATCAGAGATGTATGATATTTAACTGTTTAGTCAATTAAATTAAAGTATCTCAAGGTAGGTAAAGCATTTTGAATTCTTTATGTATGGTATTATTATTATTACTATACATTAAAAAGTAATATGTAATCCTTGTAATTTACTAAGCTGTTATGTAACTAATTTCAAACACGAGGTATTTTAAATAGATTTCCAAGGTTTATGAATTATGTAATCAGTTTTTAAGTGCTTATTAAAAACTGATGTTTTAATACATATGTATAGTTACATACTCATTAATATAATAACTTACACATCCCAAGAAATCATCAACATAATTTTTAAGCCTATCAGACTGCTTTCGCTTTCTGTTGAACAGATTATTTGAAAGCAACCCATTGTATTAACTGTTCCTAATTTTCTGTGGTATAATCAGGAATCTAGGTTTAATCGATCATGACAATTTGACGCAAAATGATGACGACTATTTCACGTGGCAAGAATCATTTTTGATTCATAGCCATTTGCTGCCAAATCAAAACTGACCGATGAACCAGTGTCAAACTTGTTTTGTTTCCGTTTAATATAAAGCAGCAAGCAATGGTAATACCAACTTACCTTAACAATGCTTTCGATTTCATGAAATGGTATTTTTAGCCACCCTCGTGCATATATATATATATATACTTTTCAGCCAAT
Organism: Nephila pilipes; assembly: GCA_019974015.1. Taxonomy (NCBI): domain Eukaryota; kingdom Metazoa; phylum Arthropoda; class Arachnida; order Araneae; family Nephilidae; genus Nephila; species Nephila pilipes. Next base: position 77,684 of record BMAW01085206.1, on the reverse strand, counting down.
GCATGGTTTTTTTTTTCTTATTGACTAAACAATTTATTACATAACTTCTTACTAACGGAATGTCTGCTACAGAATTGATGTTTAAGCTACAAGCGTTTTATTACGTACGTACTAAACTGAACGTACTAAATCTGAAGTTAATTAGAATTTATAAAGAAAAATAATAGGAAGTGAAATATCGATAAGAAACGAGATAAAATAACCATTGTAAGAAAATTGAGGAATTTTAATGAATATGATTAATTTTTTGTAATTACTTTCCATGAATATCTTATGTTACACTCTATGACAAAAAAAAAACCGACGCACCAAAAAAGAGTTGTCCGATAGAGACAAAAATTGGCGGATAGGAAAATTATGTACAGAATAAGAAAGTGATTTAAATTTCAGAAAAATTGAATTATTTAGTTCAGAGTTACATAGATACAATGTAACGAGCTCAATAAAGTGTTAACCAAACCTTAGCCTTGAAGCAAGCTGACACACGATGAGGCATAGAGTGATAAAGCTCCCTGATGGTCTCCTGTGGTATTGTCGGGCCAGGTCATGAAAATTCGCTGGTAGATGCAGTCTCTTTCCCATCATATCCCAGACATGCTCGATTGGACAGAGATTTGGCTGGTCAAGGAAGTAATTGACAAGCTGTAAGACAGTTCATAGCAATACGTGCCGTATGTGGTCTGGCATTATCTTGCTGAAAAATAAGGCCTGGGTTCTTCAAAAGGAAAGGTAGCAAAACAGGTCTCAGAATGTCTTCGACGTACTACTGTGCTTTAAGTGTGCCTCTAATGACGACCAAAGCGGTCCGACTATCGAAGGAAATGACACCCCAGACACTAACTCCTGGTTGAGGGCCTGTGTGGCGTGCATTAGTGAAAGAAGGATCGGCACGCTGCCCTGGGCGTCCCCAGATACGTCTTCAACGATCGTCTGGACACAGTTGAAAGCGGCATTCTTAACTAAGCTCTGTACGTCCCCAGTCAGCATCATTTTAACCTGATTGAGCCAAACACTAATGCAATCTGACTCGACAGTGTGCAGGCGTGAGTGGCAGATGGCGTAGAGGTCAGCACGAGCATAGATTTCACTCTATCAGCTGTCTTTGAATGGACATACACACTCTTGTACAGGCTGCCCGTCTGGTGGTTGATAACGATGAATCAGGCACTAAAACAGATGATCTGACAATCATTCGGTCTGCCCGATCTGCTGTGGCCCTAGTTCGACCGCTACCATCATGACGCTGAAATCTGCCACTGTCAGCCCATTTTTGCCAGCATCTTCTAATCACAGCATCGCTTCGACCCATACGACGAGCGATTCTCCGATTTGTCCAACCTGCCTCTTTCAATCCAATGATACGGACTCTTTCACACTCTGACAGTTGTAGGTAATGAACTCAAATTATGCGTCGAGGCATTTTTTCTGTCCCGTTGAAAGGTATCCTAATTCGCAATGCAACAGAAAGTTTGACCATCAGATTGAGAATCACTTCTTATATACACCTGCTTAGTCGCAGGTCCGATGCGCCGTAGCTTCCGCTAATCATTCATTGGACACCAAATTTTAATCATTTGCATGTTCGGTCCCAATGTCTTTGCTTACGAAATTTCATTACAATCGGGCAACTCCTTGTTGCAGTTTTTTTTTTTTTTTTTTTTTTTTTTTTTTTGTGACAGAGTATATAATAAAATATAGATAATTTCCTGTAGTTTTACATTAACTTTTTATGTTACATACTTGATTGAAGGTAAATTTCAATTCATTTACTGAGAAATTTGAGATCTAGTTTCTTAAAGTTTATGTGACAGTAACATTTAAATTGATTAAATTGCATGCAATTACTAATGACAATCAGTAAATTTTGTGTGTACAGAGACTATTTTTCGATTTCTTGTCGAGTTAGATAATTATTCTTAATAACTCTTAATTTGATTTTATTAACATCGAACTAAAGTAACACTTGAGAGCTATAAACGATTTACACTGTTATTTTATTCTACAGTCAAGTAATGAAGGTGATAGCTGAGTTAGCTAATTTTTAATCTACTAACTTCCATTATAGAGACAGCAATACCGGTAAAGCAGTTTACCGAATTATTGGTAAATTACAAATTTTAGCCTCAAATTGTTGTACCGGTAATTCGGTAAATTACTTGCGAAAATATAGCACATTTGCTGTAATTATTCCCTGGGAGTAATGAATTTAAGCAACCCTGGTTATTTCGTATTAAGAATGACGAACTGGGTTATTTTGATATTTTGGAACACATTTAATACTGATCTAAATAATGCTGAAGATGCTAATTGTAGAAATAAAACTGTGGAATTGATTGAACACATCTATGAGTGTAGCAAAAAGGATTTACATGATGTTGTCAGCCAAGATGAAATAAAAGTAATAAATGTTAACGATTCCAAAAATATAGTATACCAAATAGAGTATACCTTCACTTATGGATTAAAATAAGAACAGAAATACAACACAATGTTATTTGTCTTTCGCATTAAAATTTTAATATTTTTTTAAAAAAAAAGAACTTAAGGTCATTCAAATGAAAAATATAAGAGAAGACATATATTCAAATGGAGTACACATCTTCAGTAACTATTAAGTCTAAAAGTGTAGAATCTGAAAGAGTTTTTTCTACCAGGTGATTATTTTGTCCACAAAATACATCACATTTAGGAGACCGAAGTGTTGATAAGTAATGTTCTTTTTTTTTGAGCTAAATGTTTTACATATTTATTTATAAAAGTAAGCCTAAATGTAAGGCAAAGGGAATGATTTAACAAAAGCAGTAAAGATACGAATGTGGCAAATAAAAATAGCCCAACTAGATGTTATTATATTTCTAAATCGATAGACTCAATTTAAATCCGCATAAAGCTAGAATAGTGGTGGGAGATATATATACTCCTCTTCAGGAAGTAGTGGAATTTGCAACAATCATCGCAATTTTCAATTGCACTCAAGAATTTTATCATATACTAATCTATAATGTAGTTCATTTCTGTTCTTCTCATATTTGCATAAAAAAATTCAGAAGAAACAGAATCATAGAACAGATAAAATCGTTTGTACAATGTAAAATTACAAATAATAGCAAACCTCATACATTTCTATTAATATTTATTCTATTACTTTTTTTATCCATCAGGAAAGTAACGTTTTTGTAAGCTAAAATACTTAAATGTTTGTAAATTACAAATGTAAATTAATATTCTGTGTAATTGTATGTTATAATCATTATCTTATCAAGGCATAAATTACGTTAATGATATCTCTTCCGCATGATTCGGGCTTATATTAAATGAGAGTTCAGATCAGGGGAGCGCTTGGCTTGCTCTCCTAATCTGATTACAACTAATGGTTTCTTAAATTAATATACATAGTTTTGTAAAATAACATACGTTCTTAAAATATATTCTATTAAAGTTTCTTTCATGTTGCCTTTTTAAACTGTTTGAAATATAAATAACTAGATGTAAGAGACCTCCCAACATTAAAAAGATCTCCCATCTATTTAAAGCTACGGGATGACAATTTAATTTTTTAATACTCTCCCAAAAGTAGGTTGGAGTAATTTTCGGTAACCGGTTTTTCTTCGGCTTTCTATGCATCCGATGATGCTTAGTCAGAAAGCGATCTCCATAGATCCCTCCATCGTAAACTATAGTGAAGTTATTCTGCTCTGACGTTATCTATCATTACGGTAAGTATACCATTGCTCCACTAAGCCAATTCGTTTATAAGGGCGAAATTCGAGATATGCTCACTCGAATAAAAAGCCAGCAAGCTACCGAAGCGTATCAGAAGGGTGCGGTAACTGTTTATGCAAATTTCGGGCGTCTCTTATCTTAAACGAAGTCGCACCGACACTAAAAGTTATTTCGCATAAATGTGATCTTACACCAAGCAACGGGAGAAGCGATGAATTTGCCATGCAAATTAAGTCATAAACTTCGATTGCTGCCACCCTATACAAATGCGTGCCTTTTCCAGAAGTAAATGGCTTCTGCGTCTAGGATATATATATTTATGCACACATCAAAATATGTAAAGAACTTGGAGTATATTTTATTTCATATGTATTGATATACCCTTTCGTTATTTTTTACGCAAGGTGGTTAATTATGAATACTGATTTCACGAGGGAAAGGTTTTTAAATTTCTTTCCCATTTTTCTCCGATACTTCAAACGAGAAATCTCACATCTAAAATTCTTACAATGATGCTTTTATTTCGTTGTACTGCAAAATAAACTGACGAGAGTCCTGATGTAACAGCAGTTTTCTTTAGAGTTTTGACGAAAAAAGGGGGAAAGAAAATCATACCGTACCACCCCGTCTTTTACGAAAACTGAAATTAATATACGCGAATTTCATTCTCATTTGCATAAATGACAGGAAGCGTGAAAAATTGAATATTGCAATGATTTCTCTCTCCTCCTTTTTCTTTTTACCTTTTTACTTTGGTTTCTCATTTGTTGTTTGGAAGTCATTACGTGCAGACGTAAGGAGTTTTGAATTTTTAAAATTCGAAATACAGACTGCGTTTTATCTTTTGTTCCAGAGGCGAAGCGAAATGATTATTTGCCGAAAACTGTTACTATGTTTCTACGATTAGTCTTAAGCTAGAATAAATCTTGTCGAATTCTTTAGATTTTCCAGAATCGTGACACTTTTCTTAAGCAAATATTTAATGATCTAACTGAGATTTTAGCTCGATAAGAGGTGTGATGAATATTCCGTTATTTTACCTTCTGCACGTAAGATCATTAAATAAATAGTAAAAATCGATGAATTAATTCAAAAGGAAGTTATTATCATTAGTTTTATAAATAACTTTCTTCTTGAAGTCATATATTTTAAACCAGATGAAGGATAGAGATTCAAAATATTTTCGTTTCGAATATTTTAATGTTTATGAGGTTACGACAATTATTTTATCGTTATAATTCAGTTAAAAAGATTTCTGTGACATTTTTTTTCTCACATACGTATGCAATTGTTTGAAATGCTTCCTCATTTTGTTATATTTCAATACAGTTCAGCAATCTAGTTTATAATATAATTGTAACTGAAAATGAGATTCTGGTTTGAAATGTGATTATTCAATATGTTTTTCAGTGGTAGTTAAAAATCAGTAATTCAGCAATCAAGAATTTATAGTAACCACTTTACGTGTTTTTATAATTGTTCTTGGAAATATTTTCTTCTTGAAACGGATTAATTTATATAACCAATTTATTTAAATTTAAATATTTACAACAGACTAAAAAATTTAATATTTAAATGGATTACTTGAGCAAACACTTTCACAACTAAAATATCTTCTTTTTTCCTTCTAGCAAAAAATATAATTAAATAGCTAAAAGATTAATGCATTCGACTTACATTCATGAAAATCTATTAAAAATGTTTTTTAAGGACTTACGATGAATTTTTTATCTCGAATATCATATCTAAGATTCCTTGTTTTTTGTGATATATATCTTTCTAAATTATTAATAAAGCTTAGATTTCTTTGTGTGCTTAATAATGATGTTTCAATCGTGCTAAAGAAATATAAAAGTATTTTCTTTTTTATAATAAAGGTGTTTTTCTTACTTCTTAGTTGAATATGGACATGATTTGCACAATATTTTTGCATTTAGGTACCCTTTTAAAAATAACTATTACACAGTACAATTCCAAATTTTTTATGATTCTTTTATGGAACTTAAGCATGCATATATAAAACCTAAAATAATTTTTTCAAAAAGAAAAATTTAAGTTTCAAGAAGTAATTTTTTTGTAAGAAAACATGAACTATCCAAAATTACAAAGTTCCATAATTTTTTCGAAGAAAATATACTATAATATCATTTAAAAAGAAGATTCAATAAATTTTTTGTATTATTTTCAATATAATGAGTAAAATATTTCGTACATTTATGGAATATTATTTTTAGATATGGTACCTAAATGCAAATACATTTAAAAAATCATGTCCTTGTTCAACTCACAAGGAAAGAAAAACTTTTTGACCAAAAAGTAATTTTATAATTAAAAAAAAATGATTGAAATATCATTATTAGGCGCACACAATTCCTAAACTGTACGAACAATTTTTAAAACATAAATGTAACAAAAATAAAGAATCTTAAATTTGACAATTTATTCCCCTCTCCACCTCATGTCTTTATACCTTTAATTTGCAACACTCTAATTTTAAAAATATTTGATACAAATCATGTAAAATAATTGTAACATTTTCTAATCAAGCCAAAACAGCCAAGTCTTATAATGTTTAATATATTCTTGGAATTTATTCTTTAATAATTATCAACTTCAATTATTATAATGAATTTTAAATGACTTTTATATAAAAACATTTTAGAGTCTCGAAAAATAATGTGGATACTATTCTGTGTAGAATCTTAAATAAGATTGGAATTTTTTTTTATATCGTATCTGTAATTAAATTTTCTAAGAGGCAAATGTTTTTAAATTTTAAGTTATTTATGCATGATAATACCTACATTACTTTATACGTCAATTTTAAATACTCATTTAGTTAAGCAACATGATTGCTCTTTAGAAAATTTTATAATATATAACGACTATGTTCTTTCTAGCTTAAAAAAATATGTTTTTGTATTAGAGACAATACTTTATAAATAATTTACTAAATATAATGATTTGAAATTAGAAAATTTACTCAGTAATGGTATTTTCTGAATTCAGTGACCAGCAATAATGTAACAATAACATATTTACAAAAACTTAATACAACATATGGGATAAAATAATTCTTGAATTATTAAGAACTGAGTTAAGCTAGAATGTTTGGAAACTAATTATAAAAGCTTACTTAAGATTTTTTTTTATTTCCAGAATTTAATTACTTTCATTTTATTACCTTCTTGAACAGAAAAATATTTTTATTCTTACAACTTTAAAGTTAATTTAATATTGCTATTTTATAGTAATTACGTGTATCAAATGAATATTCGAAACAAGTGTTGACTCTAAAAAATTATATTTACTAAATAATACTTATGTAAATAAAATTAGAACCAATGAAATTCAAGGTGTGTTACAATTTTAATTTCACAGCATTCTCGAGGAATATTTTATAAAAATTATGCAGACCAGAATAAAAATCTACATTTTATTTTAATACTTCTTTTTTTAGAACCAAAATTATTTAGTATTCCGTATGTAGAACAATTAATTATAATCCTCACTTTCAGTAAGTTTAGTTTGTATCTTATGTTGAAAGACTTATTTTGTATCTTAATTCTAAGGTACAATGATTTTCCAATATTTCAAGCCGTGTGTAAAGTTCCCTCGTATTTTAGTAACTAAACTCTATAGATGTGAATTTATTCTATTGTATCATTTCGTCAAGTGAATTCTTGATTTTCCCGAAGTTGATTATGAAAATATGCAAAGAGCTGCAGTAAAGTTTAGTTTAGTTTATTACGGCAATATATTCTCTCTCTCTCTCTCTCTCAACAGATTGACATGATTTCAACATTCATTTCCTATAAGCGATAAAGAAGCATACAATTTTGAAATTGTTTCTAAAATTACTTTTTAAGAAATTAAAATGGCTCATATTATTATTCAGTAAAGGTATTGAGTAATAATATAATTTACATAAGGGGGGGGAGATTTTCGTTTGTTCGTTTGATGCTAACTGCTTATATTTATTCAAGAGATCTATTTTAAAATTTAATAGCATTTAGTTCAAGAGCTGCTAGGAAACTTATGAACACATTAAGAATTAAAATTTTGTTTATTTAATTATATGTATACACACATATATATAAGCCTCAACTTGAGATAACAAAAGAAAAGAAAATTGTAAGAAATTTCTATGCTAAGTTATACAAAGAAAAGATTTAGGCCCTCCCCTCAAGGAGCTTTTTTTAAATAATTATTATCAAATTGGTCAAATTAAATATAAGAATTAAAGTACACGATGAAATATGAGAAATGGACAATAGCAATCTATCCGATATTAAAATTAAAGGAAGCGATTAATTATTATTTGGAATATGTTTAAGCTAAATGTAACTAAAATTGAAGCACACGATAAAAATTGAAAAGAAATCTGGTACGCGAAAAGTACTCCAACTAAAACAATAGCCTCTTGGTGGCTAATTAACAACTTAAGAGGAGATGGGGATATATACTAAATAATTTGTATGTTATCCTACGTTTATTTAATAATTGCATTGTAATAAACTAATTTCGAATTAAAAAAGAATTTGTTTCTTATGCGTAAGTGCTATATATATTCTTGAAGATAAGTAGTTATATATATATATATATATATATATATATATATATATATATGTATGTATGTATGTAAATAAATCTATAGGAGTGGTAAATACATTTTCAAACATTTTATGTAATGGTGAACAATACTTTAATTTCATATAGTTCTTTGAATTTTATTTAAAATTTTGTCAATAAATTTCAAAACATTTCTAAAAATAAACTTTTTTTTTTTGTTTTTCTCATTTGCTTAAGATATTTTAAGAATTCAAGTTCAGATATCATATTAATTACTATTTCAGAAATTTGTAGTTTAAATACAAGTTATTTTAATAAATATGGCAAGGAATATTTTTATTTCATATTACTAAGAATTGATCGTTTTTAAACATAAAATCTACAACAAACGTATTAGGGTATTTTAATTGTTGTATTTCTCACGGGTTGCATACAGCGAATTCCTCTCCAATATGAAATAACCCGTTGCCAATTGAAAACAGCTGGAGTATTCCGTTTCAAATTCCTACTGTCATGACGCTTGATCTGAACTACGAATTTCAGACCGCCAATCTATTCATTACAATGCAGCTACAGCAACAATTAACCCACGCCAAAGCCATCTCTAACGGGACCCTTTGGCCATTTGCCCAGTCTCCTCTCCCTAAGCGTGATTAAAGCAACAGACTGTTTTTCCCTTGTTGCTTCGATGCTTTCCCTCCCTACTAGAGCTTTGTTCGTATTTATGTTGTTTAGAAGAGAGCAATAACGAAGACTTGGTTACAATCCAGTAACGCTATTTCGCAGAGAAATCAGACAAAATTGAAGCCAAAGGTTTTAACCTTGTGTTGAATTGATTGAGCAAATATATATATATATATATATTCCCTTTCCTGGATCACGTAATTGCTTTTGTGCTTGTATTCCTAATGAGATACGTTTTACTCTAGAGTTGTAAACTTTGTTCTTTAGTTGCATAGCTTATTTTATCTGCTGTTACGAATTTTCACTATGATTTTGTGGGGTGAACCGCGAACAATGTAATAGAGGTCTTGGAAATTTTCATATAATAGTATTCTTTCAAAAGTCTGCTCTTTTCAAGCTAGCAGAAATTTGAATTAGATATGTTTTTACAAGTATATCATTAACTGAAAGGATTACGTGAAGATGTTAGAAGGAAATTTATCCGTTAAATGTGTCTAGTCCAATAATTTGTAAAATATTTCGTGAATGCTAAAAACTGAATTTCACCCTCTATTATAAGAAAAATTAGTGATGGAATTATAAAGTTTAGAATCAATCAGTTATTCTATCTTATGTTTTGTTAAAAACATTGGCTTTTTAATTATAAGTTTTTCACTGCGATGTTACATTATGATAAGAAAAAAACTGATTTATTTCAAAGAAAAATAAAACTGATTTATTTTAAAGGAATATATCTATTAGGAATTTTATCATTAAAATAATTTCTTTCAGCTTCATAGAAACATAATTTTGAATAATTAAATATACTTAGAGTTGGTAATAGGAACATCCTTCGTTGATTTTATATTTCCTATTCTATAAGACAGAAAATATTCTCACATACATTTATTATTTTGTTGTTTTAAAAAATTAAGCATTTCTAAAATTTTATAAATAATTATGATTCTTAGTTGCTAACACATCATTGGAAAATCAATTTTTTCCAAGTAATCGTCTTCATAGAAACTTTTGAAATAAAGTTCTCTGGAATCTTTTTATCAAATTTATTTCTGAGAAACGTCATACCTTTATTTTAATATAAAACATAAATTGTAAGCTTATGCAATACAAAAATGATTTATGGAAACGGATTTCTTGTCTAAAATTCAATGTAATGTTTCATTAAAAATCCTTTACCAAATTCAAATGTTATTGTATTTATCAGAACTAACAAAAAAAGTAGAAGTTATAATAATTAAATTTTAACAATTAAATTTACTAATTAATTTTTTTTCAATAAAATGTATTTTAACCTTCTTCAACTTTTTGAAGAAATACCTTGGAAGCATAAATTTATACATGCCATGTAAGATACCAAAATAATCTCTTTCCATTCTTACCGGTGGTAAAAGTGTTAGATTTATTGGAGGAGCTACAGAATTCAGATTTAAAAAAAATAATTTGGGGGAGAGACAAAAGAATGTTTCCACAAAATCTTGAAAATACACCCTTTTAATTAGTGCATTATATCTGTATAGCATCAGTAGTTATAAGTAAAATCACTCGATAAAATACTAACAAAAATATCTGAAAGAAGTTTTGTATATATATATATATATATATAAGTGTGCTTACGTGCGCGCGCGTATGTGTGTGCATGATATATATGTGAATAATATAATTCTTTCAGAATAAACATTGATGAATAATAAAAAAAATTAGCAGTCCTTGGCTGAATTAATTATTTATTTCAGTTATGAACATCGACTTCATGAAGATAATTAGGAGCTGGGAGCTATTTAATGTCGAGGTAGCAGCTAAAGTAGAATTCTCAAGAAATGAAAATCAGCGCGCGCGTATCAACCAGCAAGAAGCAAATCAAAGAAGAAAGCGGCTAATTACCAGCGTTGCCTTCCCCACGCAAGAAACACATATAGGCCTCGAAATCTCACCTACGCAACAACCAATGGAGACTGGAGATTCCAGTTCACAGGCGCGACATAATAGTGAAACGGAACTTTCGTAGCTGGAGTAAAAGTTACTGTTAATACGCATTTGGTAGTTGTTTAGGTGTTAAAAAGAGAAAGTGTGTCCGAAAGAAAACAACAGTTAACAAGAAGAAAATAAGGAAATATCGAGGGTTCACATAAATTTGATGGACCTACGTTATCTTCTTTTTAAATTTTGTTCTCTTTTGCAGTATAACACTCAGCCAAATCCCACCTACAAACTTTTACGCACATATTTACTGCAACTTTTATTCTAGCTCTACTATTTCCGTTTCTCAAAACTACCAGTGTATTGTTAAAGTCTGAGCCCCTTTTAATTGCTGCATTAACAATATTACATGGCTTCTTCAATATTCTCAGGTACACAGCCGAGACTGGCCATTGGCTGCTCCATTTTCCTACCAGCTTATTGCTGTGTGAACATATGTTGTTAGCTTTCGCTTTTTGTGTCGTGATTCCTTTTCAAATTTGAGTGAAATATAATAAATGAAACATTTCAAATAAACTGGACAGTTCAAAACGAACTTTGAAACATTGAATT
>BMAW01085206.1:0-61176 GCA_019974015.1 Nephila pilipes | reverse complement strand
TATATATATATATATATATATATATATATATATATATATATATAATAAATTTCCCGTCAAAAGTATTTTTTTATCATTCTTTAATATTGTTAAATATTTCTGTCTATTCTATTTCTTTCCACATTAAGAGCTTAATAAATGTACACGCTATGTTATTGCTTACATACGAGTACATGAATCAAACAGACGCTAAATGTTCTGAAATTTTAGTTCAAGTAGATCAGAGTGATGTTTGAAAACAGTTGCAATACGAGCCAAAATATAAATACCTGTAGTATAATCATTTGTTTTACGCGATCCAGCTCTAATGGACGTAAACTGCAATTTAATTATTTTGTATATATGTATATGTAATTACTTTGTATATATGTGTGTGTAACGCTAACTTTAAACTTTAATGGAAGTATATACAGGACATTAGGATTCCATGGTTGTAATAACCACAGATCAAATTCTGACTTAAGTCTATTTTGGATGAATTGGATGAAAAAGAAGCATTTTTACAAACAGATGTTGAACGCCATCATATACACATCTTCAAGTATACACAATTTAAGGAGATGAGCAGAGCGGCTTCTTTCATTAACATCAAAGCAAAAGATAGAGAATTTTATATTGTTTTGGTATTTTTATGGAGTGATTTCTTCCAGTGCCATATGAGCAACACGTGTAACTGGATGAAGGAACTCTGAGGGATTTTACTGGAGGCACACCGCCTAGTAGGGATTATTTCCTATAGAATTTTCGATCATGGAAAAGTTGGTTAAACAGATTTTTGAGTGTTTCGCCGCATAAATTAAAGGATAATTTGGAATTGCACCGGAAAATACGAATAAATGCTTAATTCTGAGTTACACACATACACACACACACACATATATGTATATATATTGCATCATGTAATAGAGAACAAATAACAGTTTTAAAACTATATTTCATAAATAAACATGCAATTTTTGATAGAAATTACAGTCTCCTTAGCGTCTACAAATGTGCCTTTCCTAAAAAATGTAACAATACTGTGCCTAAAAATAAATAGCGCATTGTAAACTGTTATTATAATTATATAGACTAAAGTATTTATTTAAGATATTAAAATACTCAACATGTGTGAACAAAAAGTTTAATTATAAGAAAAGCTCACCTTGAATCAATAACTAAAGAAATTACAATTCTGATTATATAGCCCTTCCTGTACTTAAACGAGTCTGATTCGTGCTGTTAACGTTTGGTCAAATTTTAATTTCACGATTCTGACTCGTGTTACTCTTTTTTGGCCCAAATTCAAATTACAAATTCCTTCAAATTACAATTCATATTCAATTACAAGTTTACGTTAAATTTTATTTAAAAAATCCACATGATCAAAAGTGCATTTATTTTCAGCAATATTTTTGCGCAAATAATTCATATGCTCTTAGTGTGTGTTTCACAAATTCTGTAAATAACAGATAGTATTTTGCTGAATAATATATTGTCTTACTTTGAAATGGCTTGTGAAGTTAAAAGTTAGAAAAGATGTAGGGAAGCTAAACTTTTATTACTCCTTCACATTCATTTAATTACCTCCTAATAAGTTTTAAGATTTAATTTGATAGAAAATTATATATATCTTTTTTTTAAATGCATAAAATACAATGAAAGCGCTTTCACTAAAAGAATAAAATAAAGTGCGTGTGTGTGTGTGAGAGAGAGAGAGAGAGAGAGAAAAGTATTGATATATATCTCACATTTTGATCATGTTTTATGTACATAATTATGAAACAAAGGACTGCATACTTTCAATTTCTACTTCCATTCATTTTTTTATTTAATACTTTTATATTTTAATTTTGCTGTGATCATTTCGCAATTTTTAATAACCTTTATCAGCAAAAGTGAAAAGAATCTACTTAAACTTGTTTCCCTTTCAGTTAGAGTAATCATTTTACCCTCTCAAAAACTTACCTCGTTTATAGATATGTACAGGATTTACATCCCTCAGGTACCCATAGTATCTTTTACGTCTCTCATGTGTCTTACTAACCTTAGTATACAAGAATGATGCATTCACGGACTGCCCAAGCAATCTTTCCGAGTTTTCGATATTTTCTTTGTTAACCTATACGAATACCTTAAGTATACGTCACAGATATTATAGCTGTTACTATTATGTAAATGATAAACATGGTTACTACTATATTAATGAGTATTTGGAGACAAAAACTCTTGTCCAAATATAGTTCTTGCTCCAGTATAACCAAGCCATTAAATCATTTGTACTCAAAGAAATGTACAACGTGTTGCAACTAAAGAAATATAGCAAACTATTTTTCTGAGTTCATAAGTAAATATTAGTTCAATGTTTGTTTAAAAGTAATATCATGTTGGCAAATTAAAAAGTTATTTCATCATTTAATTTGGGTTACCATTGTTAGAACACTAATTCGTTAAACATTTCCCTGTCTTCCTATAATATTCCAATTATTTTCCTCCATTTTCATATATCCTAAAATAAATTACAACTATTTGAAAATAAAGTAAATTGATACATTACTATTTTGACTTACAAATTTCCTAATCATAGCTTTCTGAATTGTCAGAGATGTATAATGTTAGAAACGAAATGGTAAACTCAAAATTAATAGTTTTCTTTGAAAAGATTTTGAAACATTATTTAGTAAAATGACTTGTAATTTAAGGGACTGAACACAAATAAATTTCCAATTATAAATTATTATACCTACACTGTGTAATTAAGGAGTTGGAGAAAGGAACTACTAAGTTTAAAAGTAATAAAGTATTTATCAACGAAATTATTAATTTTAAATGAATTGTTTATTTTAATAAACGCGTGTTACATTAAATATTGTAAAATATAGACTGATTTGCAAATTTTATAACTTTTATTGGGTGGAATAGACAGGATCTTCTTTAAATTATTTTAACAGTGCAATTTCTTCCTTTTTCATAAGCGGCATTTTAAATTATTTTTTGTGTCCTATTTTGAATTTAACGTCTTATTTTTTTTGATACAATTCTTAGTAATTCTTACAATTAATTACAATTTCTTAGTAATTTTTACAATTAATTACAATTTCTTAGTAATTTTTACAATTAATTATAATTTCTTAGTAATTTTTAATAGAGCTTAATTTTTTTAGGATTATTCTCATAATTGATATTTTGAAAATTAAGAGTGTTTAACATCTAAACAAATTAATTAAATATTTAATTGATTTAGCTTGAGGCAGTTTATTATTAGCTTATATGCACTTATATATGTATATTGTGCAGTATTATATGTATAACTCTTTATTGTATTATTGTTATGTTCTTTTTACTTTGTGAAGCTTTTTTAAAATTATTTCTGCATATTTTTCTTTTGTATGTATTACCTTATTCAATTTTTTAATTTTGAGTTTTTATAACGTTTAATACTTTTATACACTCTTGATGGTTAAAATGTTTCGATACAAATGACTTTTATTTCCTTTTATTTTTATTTGTTTTATTGTTTTATTATATGTTTAATTATTTAATCTTTTGTTCGGTAAAGTAGAGTAACTCCATGTAGCATTAACTAAATTAGCTAAACAAGCCGTCAGAAATACCATGAAAAAATATTCAACCATGCTGCTTCCACAACCTTCCATAATTTCAAAGTCATGCCTAGTAATTTATGTCGCCAAATCATTCACTGAAATTGTCCAGAATGTTACGCAAACTACGCTCACATTCTTATGGACCCACCTTTAGCTTGCGTAGTGCTTTGTTGAAAACTTGGGACTTGGTCTACCCCACACTCGAACCTTACTACGAACCTTACTTACTACCAATTGGAACCATGATTCATCTGATCAACGTTTTTCCAGTCATCTAGGTTCCAACTGATTTGTTGGCTTGCGCAACAGAGGCGTTGCAGCCAATGGCGTCTTGTTAATAGAGACCCTCGAGTCAGTCTTCTGCTGACATATTCCATCAACTCTGCTTCATCCTCATGGACGCATTTGTCGTACTTACTATGGATGATTACTGTCGTGCGATGCAATATTGTTTGTCTGGTAACTCTGACGACTCTACGCAGACGACATTGATCTCATATATTAAGTAGAATCGGTCGGCCATTACGTTGCCCATGGTGAGAAGTAATGCCTTAAATTATGTATTATCGAAGCGTTGTTGACACAGTGGATAGAGGAATGCTGAATTCTCTAACAATATTCGAAAACTGAATGTTCATGCGTCTAACTCAAGATATTATTCCGCTTTTAAAGTCTGTTCATTCCTGTCGTGCGATCAAAATCCCTTAAGACATGAATCATTTGAGTACAAATGAAAGCTCTGATATTACGCTGTCCCTTTATATTTTTCACATAATGCTATTGCCATTAAATATTTGAGTAAAGCTATCCTATAAGTTGTGGCACGTCAGTATATATATATATATATATGTTGTGTGTGCGTACTACAAGAGCCTTTGCAATCAAAAAAGCTCATTGTAATGATTTATAGATAAATACAAAGCTTAAATTACGTACTGCATTTTTCTGCTAATCATATCTTGTAAAAAACTACGTTTACGATGAATGAAAGATTACAGCATAATTATTGAAAAAAAAAGTAGAATGAAAAGATGGGAACTAATGAGATGGTTCGTATTAGTTAATAGATGCATTGCTTTTACAATCATTTAAATTGCATTATCCCTATTTCTTAAAAACCATAAGAATCAAACTTTTTAAACATTTGAATATGTATGATTAATATTATGTTAAGCAAATATAAGTATTTAATGCTGATTAATTTAAGTATTTATTGCTGAATGTTTTATAGTTTAAAAATAGTGTTTTGTTGTGATAAATCTCCTTATTTAAGAATTAACATAAGCGATTATAAATATCCTTATTCAGTTATTAAGATAAACAGGTACAAATATTCTTATTGAAGTAATAGCATAAATTTAATCTGTATGAACATGTTCTGTAATGTAGAAGAAATTTAATTATGACATTTTTAATGTCAAATTTGAGAACCACACCATGTGAAAATAATAAGAAAATATATTTGCAAAGTCGCATTACATTCATATGAAGTGAAGAAATATTTTTAAATTTTCAAACTTTGTTTCTTGCATTTTAAATTCTTAAATTAAGTAATCCAAAGCTAGTCAAGTATACATCTCCTATGAATGAAATATATATTAAATGAGAGAATGAAACGGAAGAGTTATTTTCAGGCATCGGATTTTATTAAACACCTTTCCCTCATTTCACTAAAATAGATGCATCGTTCGAAATAGTGCTCTTTATTTTTGCCTTATAAATTCAGACTAGTAAGATTACAGATAGTCTCGTAAAAGGACAGGTAAATCGAAAAGTTTTGTTTCAAAGAAATAATTAAGTTCAAAATATCATAGAGAACGTAAAATGAATACAAGAATACACTCGTAAAATTCTGATGTAATAAAGTTACACAATAAGTAGAAACCTTATAAATAACAAAGAAAATATTTTATCAGGAGGTATTACAGTTGAATAGTAAATTTTTTTTTCTAGAGAATTACTTTACCTTAAATTATGATGGAAAACTTGTGTATTTTGCCTAGAAAAGTTAACTGACTTTTTTCGATTTTTATTCATTATATTGGATTGTAGACATCAGTTACGTTGTTTCTCTTTCACTTAAAATTCCCAAGATTAATTTTCGAAGTAGATAGAGAAGAAAAAGAAAATGACAAAAGCTTTTTTTCCCCCTCTTTTTGTTGATAATATTGTTGACGATGTTCCCCTATCCCTTTCTACCTCCTTTAGTTTGATTAAGGTCACAATAAAGAAAGCATCTGCTGTCGATTGTTATTTGAAGCCCGAAGAAAGGAACAGGAGAAATTGCACATTTAATAGCGTCTTAGAAGCGAGAGAAAGTGAAAAAAAGGGAATGGGAAAATAATAATAAATAAAAAGACCACCCCGTATAATTGCAGTTTTGATCGATCTTCGTAACAGGAGACGATCAATTCGGACACGCAGACCATTGGTCAGTTTTCCATTACTCTATTCTCCGTTATTGAAATAACTAACCAAAACAATGGAATCGTTTTTGTGTTCCTACACCAGTCTCACCATAATACTTGCGAAAGAGTTTTGAGGCTTTGTTTGCTTTCATATTTTATTATTAAGGACAGAATGTAATAAAAATTGTAAAGATATTTCATTACTCATTACAATTTATTATATTTTGCAATGGGAAAACTGGACAATTTATTAATTTGAATGTCTCTGTAACAAATGCTCTTTTTTCCTTTGATAAACTCATGGGTAATTTTGAAATCATATTTCAAGTTACTCAATTTTGTTTTGAACATTGAACGCATAAGCCGTATTTATTTTGTTGCTAAGAATATATACGACCAATATTTATGATTCATACAGTTACCTCGAAAATATAATTTATTTTTTATAATGAATTTTCTAAAAACTTATTTTTCTTTGAAAGGACTCTTATCTCTTCAATTGCGTTAATATTTGTATTTCCAACTTAGAACGATTTAATTATTGTTACAAGAAAGAACTGCAAAAGTTAAATATTCTCCAAAAGTTACGTAAACCTGATTCACATAATTAAATTAAGAAAATCACAAGCAAACGTTCTATTACGTGTCTTCAATCTACTGGCTGTTTTATCATTACTCTCTATTTTCTGCAGTGTACTATTATTAATAAATACCAATGTCTGCATCCGTTTAAGTTTAATTCAATGTTCATAAAATAGCACTTCATTCCAAATTGAAACATATAGATATAAATAATTAACAAGAATATTTCTAAGACTTATACTAATAACTGGCAAGTCAACTCCAACTAATTTGTGAATAAATATTATAACTATTTCAAAGTGAACGCTTTTTGAAAAACAAGTATACTTAAAATCTAAAATTTAAAGTGTAAAATGTATATATCAACTGAAGTGTCATCCTTCTTATTTTAATGTGTCTGAAAATTCTAAAGTTAATTGCATAATGTGTACTTCTTGTGTGCGATTGTAACTTAATTTAACTAATACTTGAATGTCATAGAAGAACATCGATAGCTTGCATATGTTGATATTAACAACACAACTCACCAACGATATTCTCCTTGGCGTATATATATAGTTTAACTCTCCTTCAAACATTATATAAACTGTATACTTTATTTTGTTGAAATTAGTTATCCAGATTAAAAGCAATTCATGCTATTTCAAGACTTACGAATGAACATAATTCACACTTTAGAAAATATCAATTTTTTAGTTTTTCTAATCCATACAACTTGTTAATTTTTCTTTTTTTCGTGGAAAGAGTATCACTAAAAATATATGAATTGTGTAATGTTTGAATGTTTCTTTTTAACCTCACTTCCTTAACTTATTTTTCATTTCTTTGTTCGGACGCTAATTTACTTTAGTTCATTTAAAAATTTTCAAATCTTGACTCTTTTATTAACATGATGAATAATTGATAACTTACATTATTTTACTAAATACATAACTAAAATATTGTTTGAAATCATAAGCCTCAGCTCTGAACAGAAAAATGAATTTATTCTTTTGTTTTAGAAAAAGAGTCCCTCTTGATCATCTCAAGACACATATTCAAAAATGTATTCTTCGAAAAATCGCAAACCCTTCGTGGGTTCACAAAATATTATATTTGTGTCACTATAGTACATCCGCTCAACAAGATTTTGCAGTGTGCACCATGCGGAATCTTAATGTCGAGAGTCATCAAAAATAGATGAGTCCTCCGCTGAGAACTCAAGATTTAGAGTGCAGATATTCTCTTTTCTTCGATAGAGACCCTTTTTTTTCCTCTTCAAATTCTCATATTGGGGTTGTGTTCGGATTTAGAGTTCGTCCATTTTAGATATGCATGGAAGAAGTACCATTGGAATACTTTCATTTCGACAGCGATCTTGCAGTAACATGTATATGCATTAACAAAATGTTCTTTTCCCCCTATCCTTTATTTCTTTTCGAATTTATCTAGACTTATGTTTCAGATGAATACCTGATGAGAAAATTTGAAACAAGATGTATTTGAATTATTCATACACGCCTAATTATTTGTAAAACTATTAAAATACTTTAAATGTTAACACACTTTCATACTTTTATCGAAACATATTTTAAAATATCGATTTTACTGTTAGTTTGATTAATCCTTTGGGTTAAAATTTTACCTTATTTTTCATTTTTTTTTTACATTTGTGGAAAATTATTTCCTCACTGTATTCAATTATATATTCTGTGATGAATTAAGTAGTTTGTTACCTATATTTTAATTATCTTGAAGATATGTATTTCAAAATCAGAAAGAGGTTATATATTTATATATTAATATGAAATACGAAAAATCAAAAAAACTTCTTCATTTTTTGTAATTTTGAAATAATATGCGATTGATTTATTTCATTTAAGAGCTAAATGCATAAAAGTAATGTAGATCAACTTTTCTCAATTTAAAGTTTAATCATTAATCGGTTTGGATTTGGTTTAAAACACTGCAATTTAATTTTTAATTATTTTTTACGAAATCTTTAATTTTGTATATAGGGGACTATTTTAATTCCATATCTGAGTCATCCATGCTCATACTAATTTTAATGATGTTAAGAATATAAAGAAAATATTAACAACGCTTTCAATTTAGTACGAGATGGCTCTATTTTTATTGTTTTTGTATGTGTTTAATTATGGCAATTAAAGCATACATTTCGAAAAATTCCATTTACAAAAATTACAAATACAGTCTTAAGAAGCTGAATTATTTTTAAAATTCACTTTCCTTGCATAATAACAATTTCTTTATTAAAATGATAATAAGTTTTTCATTTGAATAAAGTCTGAAGTCTCCACCTTAGCCACTGCTGAAATCTAGATGGAGGAACGGGAGTTCGTTCATTTACTTTGTCAAGAGGATACTTTATCCATCTTTCTGGCGTTACCATAATTAAATCGTAAGTGTGAAGAAATTAAAAGATTGTGGCCAAATTACTCATACTCTACAAAGGCGACCAAATGAGACGCTTAAGAAAATGACTCTTAACCACTTGCTTCCATTCTTTTAATCATACTACGTTTGTTAATGGCCAATTCTCCTTTTTAACACGCCGCTGTTCCCTTTCCCCCTTTCATAATGAAGGAACTATTCTCGGCAAACATTACTTTGCGGTGCTTATTTCTAGTGAATAGTGATCTCGGTATTAGATTCATGGTTTACCCTTAGACATTTATTAGACATGCTATAAGAAAGGACATCAAATTTCTAACCGAGAGATCCTTTCTCAGCGTCCGATTTTGGTTTCTTGTCTGTGGACATTGTGAAGGGAACAAAAATTGCCTTCTTTCGGATCGCTTTTGTGGGGAGCCATAAGCAACAGCTGCAGCTAATGCAGAGGTTATGTAAGTTCAGGCAGATCCTGGAATATCAGTCTAGCCCCCTTTCTCGATCAATAGCACAGGTGCAGGAGAAGGTTCTTTGATTGGGCATTCGTGATAGGCTTTTAAATGTATGGACGCTTGAAGGCACGAAAAATGTATTATTTCAAGCACGTATTTCGTATTAACTCCGTGGTATTGGAATTGAAGTGTGCTGATAATCTTTAAAAGTTCTGAATGTTTTTCTTTTCCAGTTGCGTTAACGCGCGAGTAGTTTATTCTATGAAAATGCCGTTTAGGCAGTGGGAGGCGTTTTTTTTTCTTACGAAAACATTAAATGTCATTGGAATTTATTTTAAACCTAAGCCAATATTGGTTTCCTGGAGAATATTCCAATACCACAGTAAATTAAGTTTTAGAAATGCGGCACATTTGAAATGAATGTTATTTTTTCCAATTTATTTCCGATATTGTAAAGTTTTCAACGAATGCTAATTTAGAAATTTATTTTGCAAGTTATTGATTCTTCCTTCAAGATAGTGAATAACATTTTAATACAAGAAAAGCTACATATTATTGAATAAAATTAATCAGTAAAAATATTTAAAACACAATTAAGTCAATAGGTTTAATCTGAAAGAGATTATTGTTTAATTTACATGTTATAATGATAAAATAGGTTATTTTTTACTATATATATGTAACGGCACAAAAATTCAAATAATGCACATATTTCTTGCTGTACAACATAAAGACCTTATTTTTAGTAAATAATTTAAAAGTACACTTTTTTTCAAAATATTGTGAGAAAATTCATATGTTTAAACAAGTCTGTGAAACTAAAATGTAACTATTTTATTGCTATTTATTTTTAAATGTTACTCAAATGAGAGAATTTATGTTATTTGTGCAATTTTTACAACAATAAGAAAATAATTATATACAAAAGTATAAGAACTTGGGAAATGTTGCATTTATAAGTTGATTGATTACGTAAAATAGATTACATTACTCATAATCGCATTTTTGATTAATGTTATTCCCCCCCCCCATGTCTGTATTTTCTACTTCTCTTGCAGTTTTATAACTGTTTTATTGGTATTTTAAACAATAAAAAAGTTATTTTTTTTCGAGTGTTATTTTTCTCGTTTGTGTTTCGTCATCTGATTTCAAAATCACAAAAAATGTGTCTAATTAAAGTAAATATCACTTACTTTACATTATCATTTTATTATAGAGTTTTGTTGCATAAAGCGAGATACATGGAAAACTCATTTTTTTATTTTGATTACAACTAATTAAATTAAGGAAACACATCTAAAGTAATGTTAAATTGTTGTTAAACTTTAAATCATTGTAATGACATTTATATAGCTAATGGCTATCGGACAGAATTTATGCTACTTGCGTTCTGTATTACTTGAATGCAACTTAAATTTAGAGTTACCTGCTTAACTTTACGTAATAATTTTAAGAATATTAAACGAATGTGAGTATCGCAATTCAGAGGAGCAACGAAGTTTTAACACAGAAGTGCTCTCTAAAATAATTTTTGAGAGCTTTATCAATATTAATGAATTGCCTGCGAGAAACTTAAATATAAAAACTATAGCAACTAAATCGAAACGTACATGAAAACAATCATTTAATGTCATAGTAATTAATAACTCCATAAAATGTGTATTTTGTAGCATTCAATTAACTATTGTAAAATAAGTTCATTCATAATTAGAAATATGAGGAATTATATCTTAAAATATATTTTGCGATATAGGTACATAGTAATTATAAAAAATATTTGGTGCAAAAAACTTAAAAGTCATTTTTATTTTCATGTGATGATTTTGATTAATTTTTCTCATAATTAGAAAAAAACTAAGCGGTTTATTTAAAAAAAAATTGGAAGTATATTTACTGTCTCTTTTTTTCTGTTATTTCTCGAAGCTATTAAGCTTCTCCAGAAATGCTCAGTTTCATTACAAGAAATTACATATATCCTATAAATTATGAAAAATTCTAGTCCTTGTCATTAAGAAGAAAATTTACATTTAAGAAAGTTCGACTCGAAAGAAAAGAAAATTAGAAACAGTTAAAACGTATAGTGAAGAAAATATACACAATTAGTCATGAATAATTAAATTGATTTGTCATTTTTTTTAAACAAATGAAGTAAGAATTACACATAAAGCAAAATAAAAGTGAATATTACTATCGAATTATTTTCCTCCTGATAAAGTTCTGCTTTAAGATACAAATTATTTCTCAAAACTTTAAAAAAGGTAATGATTTCATACTTAAATCTACAATGCTTATGATCTGCATATTTTTAATTACCGGCAAATATATTTCAATTATGAACTATATTGATTAATTATGTTTAATAAAGTAGTTAATTATTTTATATCACATTAAAAAGAAAAAAATTGTGCCTGTATAGCAAACTGTATATTGCTCGATATAATAATAAGGAGGGAGGATACATAGAATTTATTATACAACTATGTCACTTCTTCCCTATTACAACTGATAAATGTGAGATTATTCACAAGCACATGCACAAGAGCAGTCGAATTCGTCTTGTATAGAATCGAGATATTGTACACAAAAGTCAATACACCTCTAGTCAATATTATTGTACTTAGTTTGAACCATGCTCAAAATATTTGAGACTTTTTACTTTTTAAATTGGAAGAAATCAATATATTATAACCAGACAACATATATGGAAAAAGATTCAAAACAGAAGCCTAAATTTAAGATTTTACTAACTATTTTTTGATGAGTAAGCACACGAACATATTCAATTATATGAATACCCTTATTTAAAGTAAACACATTTGTTTTGAAATACTAATTATGTACGTAAAATACAGGGTTACACAGAATGAATCATCTGATTTCAAAACTCCATATTTTCAAAATTAAGCAAAAGAAAATGATGAGTAATACATAAATACAGAGGAAAAATGTGGAAGTTTTATATTGTGAACAAGCGACTCTCGTGTGCTCTTCATGAATTTATTTTATGCAAGCTGTTTTAGAAGCTTTCATGAATCTACCTCATAGTTGTGTCGCTCGCAATCCACCATAATACTTGATGTTATACAGCTGGCCACCTAAATCCCCTGATATGACCACATCAGATTTCTTCCTTTTGAGGTTTGTGAAAGATAAAATGCATGCGCCACCATTACCCACCAGTTTATGTGAACTTAAACAACGGATTTCTGAAACTGTATAATCAATTACCACTGACACTTTGCAACGTATTTGTCAGGAATTTTGCATACCGAATTGACATTATACGTATAACTAAAGCTTACAGTTGTAAGACAAACTTCCATATTTTAACTTTGAATTAATGTATCACTTATCATCATGTCGTTTATTTATGAAAATATGGCATTTTGAAATCCAGTTATTCATCTTGAATAACCATGTATATATTGTTAAAAAAGTATTATTCTAAAAATAAATAATTTAATTGAATAAGAAAAACTTATTTGTTATTCGATTTCAGGGTGCTGTTTTGTGACGTACTTTACCAGAAAAGCTGCCATGGATGCTCAAAATGGAATGCATAACCTTCGAACTCTACCAGGGGTATGTTTCAATTTTACAATATATTAATTGAACAACAGGGAAGAAAACCTGTGTTTACAAAGTCATACTTTTTAAAAATATTTCAATTAATTTATAAATATTAAAGTATATTACCTAAATTCAACTTGTAATTAATTCCCCTATGTTTAATTAAGAAAGATGGTACAATTACCGCTAAATATTGAGCTCATGTTCACAGAACAAAGATTTATGATGGATTTGAAAGTTGATAAAATTGCTGAGGAAAATATGGCATATGCATCATTTGGATAACACTTAATTACACGCTGCATATTAATTACGGACGAGGGAAATTTTAGATAGAACATCAGTAATATTATCAGAAAACTGGTATTTCCTCTTTTTTTAGTGATTAGGTTTCGTAACCACGAATAGTTAACTTCTTAATAATCAGTATTCGAATCACATTACCGCATATACTTAATGAAATTTTTATGGTTCACATTTATAAGTTAACTATTAAATTAGCAAAAGGCTGCCTCGTCACTAAGTGATAAAATGTATCAGTGAAAATATTATAACCATTTAGTTTCCCTTGAAAATTAAATGAAAAACTGGTTAGTACTGGTATTCTGCTTAATAATTAACTTGTTATTCTAAAAATAATATGTTATCAATATTCCATCTGCAAGATGACAAATGATATTTGCAAACTAATAAATAGTTATTTGTAAAATATTATTTATTAGTGTGATGTCTGCAGAATATTTAAAATGTACTAACATATATCCTAAATTTCTCTGTGTTCTTAAGAAAAAAAAACGTTTGAAATATGGTTTACTGTATTGTACTGTACACATAAATTCTTCATAAATCCTTACATGTCGATGACCGTTTTCGTATCCTTTTTATTTGAATTTCATTCCATCAGTAGAAATTCTTGGAGCTTAAAGATCACTTAAGTGTAAAAAAAAATATCTTCTAAAAACCATGCTGTATATGTTCCTTAATTAATAAAGCATTATAATTACGTTAAAGAATATTTCAATTGCACGTGTTACGATATTCAACATGGGAAAAGTTTTATAATTTACACAGCCGCGTCATACTCTTATTTCACTTTCACAATTTATGTTAACATCCTCCCTGTGAAAATACATTTTATACATAACAGCCTGCCTAAGAAGGGTGCGACATAATTGAAATCAAATTATGGACGGAATAAGTATTTTATTATCTTAACGGTTTTTAATAATACGTTATTGCCGCTTAAAATGTTAGAGTTGTTGCTCATAGACACTGAATTTATTTATGCATTATACACAAAGACTAATAAGAAACTCATCAATCACTTTGAATTACACTCAAAAGTTATTTTAATATGTTCGTGTCTGTTAAACATTCAGATTTAACATATAAATTGGTTTTCAGTATTTACCTTACCAATCTTGAAAAGTAAAATATTCAAAACCCTCTCCAAAATTGTTTCAAATAGTTTTGATGCAAAATGCTTCTACTTTTTCACAAATTCATATTACGAACTTTTTTCGTTGTATAATTGAAAATCAGAGCTTTTCTTCGGTGATATGATTATTCTCTAAAATATATTAGGGACTATAAATTACGACGGAGAAACTCCGCATTTACGTTGTGTAAAAGCGAAAAAAAGCATCATTTATTTATGAAAGCGGTACCTTTTAGTCTCCATACCTCCTCTTTCCTAGCCCACCGCATCACTTTTCACATTTAAGGGCACCCTGCTTCTGCGAAACTTTTCTTTTGATATCGTTCCTATTCCGTGACACCACAAATTAAAGAATACGCTACAGTGAAAGTGCATTACGTTTGCAAACACTCTGGCGTATTAAAATAGTGAGAGAAATTAAAAAAATTCAAAGCGGGAACATTGTAACGCTGTTAGGAGAGGAAAAAATTTTAATTAAATGCGAAATGGAGAAGATCACGCAAACCGTTTTTCTCACTTATCTAAAAGATTCATTTTGGTGTTTACCGAAGTATTTAGTATCGCTTTAGTATTTGCAGTGGTGGGTATAAGTTATCGCTTTTAATACGTTTTGTTTGCATGTAAACAGCTACTTGTGTACTCCTTTATGACAAATTCCTCTCTTTAAAACGAATTTTTCTCCCAGTTTTGATTAATATTGTATGGCTAGTTAAATTATCGCGTTTATGGAAGTTTTCGATATTGATGATTCAACCGACTATAAAAAAATTCAAATTAATATTACATACGGTTTTTTTGTATATGGATACATTGTACATTTAAGAAAGCTGGTTTCTATTCATTATCTTCTGGGTATTACAAGAAATTATCATCAGACTTTGACAACGGTAGCATAAAAATATGCAGCACAAAAAAATACATATTGTGACACCAAATACGCCTAAATTTAAATATTATTATGGTGAATTTAAATGAATTAATTAAATAAGATTATCAAATATTAGTATTGAGCTGAAGATAGTTAAAAATACAAAGTTATAATGTAATTTAGAATTATCAAAAAATTTAAGGTATAAAATTATTCGAAAATTAACTGAATCGAATTTTTCCTACGAATTTGTTTGAAATACATTTAATGTTTGAAAATTTTCAATAGATTCTAACATTATATAAAAATAACAATTAATCAATTTTACATTAAGAAGCATCACTAATTCCTTAAGTTTACTCTTAAGACTTTTCTTTTGATTGACGTTAACAAAGTATAATTTAATGATTAGAAGTGTGATACAGTATTCTTATTTCCATATCATTTCTTATTAATTTTCATATATAATTATACAATTATAACACAACACATCTTAGTGAAAGTGACTGAAATGTATGTAAGTGATTTTTCAGTACTAAGGTTCCACTGTCAAACATTGTTTATAACTTTGTTTAAATGTTAATTAGATTAAAATTAAAGTGAAATGTCCATCTTTTCTTTTTAATAATCTTTACATTCTTAAAGAAATGAAAAATTCTCTTCCACTTTTCTCAAAACTGTAGAGAGGCAAATATCTAGAAATTGTGTGTATACCTTTTCTACTACTCACAGACATAAAAATAACACAGTAATATAATTATTATTGATCATAATAACTATATGCGATATAGTATTCTTATTTAAATATTATTTCTTATTAACTTCCATTATTTATAAATTGGTTTCACTAACTTCGAACTAGAAGCAACAAGAGAACTATTGGTGACGGACCTTAACGATGGTCAAGTGACAAGGAGGATACATGAGCTAGCCCCACCCTCTCCTAACTTCCACATCCCCACCATGAAGAACACTATGTCTCAAGAGAATTGACATGCATTAGCCCTAGGTACACGGTGACTCTTTAGTGGCATTAAGGCTCGAACCCACGAATCGATAAAAATCACCGGCCACAAATCTGCGACTGCCAAAATTGCAGCCACTAATAATTTTTATGTGTGTGTGTGAATAATTATACAATCATTACACAACTCTTCTTAATAAAAATTACTGAGCTGAATATCAGTAATTTTTCAGTACTAAGTTTCTTTTGTCAAATAACAAAATATTTTTAGTAAGTATTTATTTAAATTGCATTGCATCCTAGAAAGTAGTAGAAGTAGCAGCAGTAGCCTAGTGGTCACGGTTTCGGGTTCGTGGCCTGCGGTTTTCGTTCGGTCACAGATTTGATTCCTAGCCACTAAAGACCCGCCGTGTTACTGGGACAGATGCACGTTAAATCTGTAGAGGCCCAAAGAAAGTTAAAAGAGGGGTTGCCTGCTCAGGTGTTGTCCTCGTCACTTGACCGAGATTCAAAATTACGATGTACGTTGCCAATAGCCTTCGTGTTGCTTCTAGTGCGAAATTGATAAAACTAATCAAATCTAATACGACAAAGATGCCATTATTAAATGCCATCTAAAGCTACAATTCTAAATCTAAAATTAATCTATTTAATCTAAATCTAATCTATTATCTAAAACTACAATGATGTCACTATTTTTGAAAATCAACGTTTAATAATATTACGTACAATTCCCAAATATTATATACCCTCTTTTAAATATAATTAAAACTTTGTTTTCAAGGAATAAGTTTATCAACAGTCATACTAATGATTGTTAAAAATTATCTTAATGAAACATATAATTCGAAATGCTAAGATATTTCATTTTTATTGGTTCCTTACGGAATAAATTATGAATAACCTTAATGTGCATTTTTTATCAGATACAAAAAATGTTTTTGAAAAAAGGTTCAGATTGTTTTGAGTTATTTCAATTTTTTTTCAGCAATTTATATATAAATTAAATTTGCTCGTTGTGATATGAAATTTAAAATAAATTTTTTGTTTAACTTTATTTTAACATTTAAATAAAAAAAGGAAAATTTTAGTTCTAGTTTATTTTATTTGATTCATAAATAAAGAAGAAATAAAATTTTAACTTCTAATGTAATTTTATTTACTTATTTCTTTCATAAAGCTCCCGAAGTACCTTTTCAGTTGTAAAATTAAATATTTATTTTAAGTAATCAAAATCTCTTATGTGATTACTTTTGATGTAGTATGAAAGATACATGGAACTTCTGTAAATATCAACAAAATTTGAATCACAAGGAATATTTTGAATGCAAGAATACTTAAAAAATTTCACTTTCAGAGAATTAATGTCCTCAAAACGAAGTCATTGGAAATTACTAAGTACCGCAACAAAAAAGACACTAGATGACTGAAGAATTGTCCGATTTGAATAATTTCTTTACTACTGATAGCTAGTTGTATTTTTTTTTTCAATCGAAAAACTCTTCTCGTAAATTTATTTTTTTTCTGCTTCTTTAAACCTTAAAATTCTAGATTCGAGTGAATGAGTATGGATATGAGTGATAGAGTTTCGAGGATTATGTAAATGTTTTGCTTGGCTAATCATGTATTTGATTCATTTTCTCATGGAAACCTAATGAAAAAAATATGGATTTTTTTTTAAGAAGTATCGATTTTGCTTATTTTTTATTGCAATTTTCAAATGCTTGTTTCAATGAAAATAATATCATCTTTACGAGAAATCTGAGGTACTAGAGCATCTCTTTAAATGAAAGAAATGAAACGGATACCATCTGAATTAATAAATATTTGTATACAGTAGCAATGTGTATATAATAATGACGAATAGCATTATATCTGTTTACAGATATTTTTGAAGTAGACTGATTATTAATAATAAAACTTATTTGTATTTTTTAAATTAAAATGAGTTTCCAACAAACTCTAGATAAGATCTTCTAACATGAAAACTGAAACTTCTTGGTAACCACCAATAAAAAATTTGAGTAAATGTTTTCTGAACTGTTCAAAATGTTATTGTCTCTAAGGATTAGAAATCAGTCTTAATTATTTCTTCTGATTCATCAAAATTGAAATACTTACTTTTGCATAAGAAATGTTCGAAATATACAAAAAAGAAATAATCTTTACCACCTAAATATTATTTTTAATAACCTTCGATTCCTTTTCTGAGGAATAAGTTTCGAAGTAATTATTTAGAAGACTATTTTCAAATTTAGTACTTTCACATTTAAATAACTTTTCTAAAACCCTGAGCTCAAACAAACATCTTTTGTATTCGAAATCCTGAAATTGTATGCTTTCAGAATTCCAATAGTTGTTTATATGAGATATTTTCAATGTTCAGATACATTATCCCTCTGTTACCAGTTTAATCTTTCTTTTGTTACGCTTAAAATGTTTCGATATTTGATAACTGAACAACCAACTTGCAAAAAGGGTAAAGTAAAGGAGCTTGATTTTTAGGTGATCTAAACACTATCCTTCTGAGAAGAAAGCAATAATTCGAGACTCCAAGAAGCCTAACCTTCCGAATTCTCTAGCGAAATAAATCTTGATTTTCTTTCTTTGAAGGCAATTTTAAGCTTTTGTCGCCTTTTTTTAAGGAATGTAATACTAGAGTTAGAAGAGTACAATTTCATTGACAGTAAATAAGTGAACACGGTGACCAATGAAAAAGAACATTTTCTTCATTTGAAATGAACAAGGTCTATCTTTAGAGAAGGTAAAGTGGAGGTTATAGGTACTTAGAAAGTGTTCCTTTAGCTATAAATTATTTATTTGTTCTAATGCATCGCATTCGCTGAATCTTCCAAAAAGATTGGTTTTCTACAAAACACTGATTTAGAAATTTTAAACAGTTTGTTAGCAGAAGGTGTTTTAATGTGAATTTCCTCTTACATTCCTTTTTATTTTCTATTATTAGTTTGATAGCTGTTACTACGTTTGAATTAATCAGATACTTTTAAACATTTTTAAAGATTTAGAAAATGGTAACGCTGTAAGTGAAATGCTTCCAAGATAATATAACTTAGCACTTTTATTCACATCCAGTAAGTTACATTTACAAGGTCTTCTAATTAAATCCTATCATGCTTAAATATTGATGCTAAATAATATGTTAGATAAAGAAAGCAAGAAATAATTTATGTTTTTATTCCAAAACTTTTAGCTTGTATGAAAATAGGTTTCAAAAATATTAAAACAATTAAAGGAAGAGTAAATCCTGACGCGAATACATCATAAGATTTCTGAAAACCAAGTTAATTAAAGAATTCTTCGTAGTTATTCAATGTAATTCTATACATTGTATTCCAAAACTGTAATTTGATGAATTATTTATCAGGCTATTAATCGTAAGAGTTTTCACTCTTTTCTATTATATACGTCATTTACATAAATGACATTAAGGGCGTCTCTTTTTCATGTAAACAGTTTAATATATCATAATGAAAAGAATGCTTCTTGAATGGTGTAAGTTGTACATTTCACGAGTGAAGTTAAATCACCAGCATTGATTTATACTCAAAAACAGTAAAAAATTGAGCATGTTCAAGCACTTTTCAAAGTAAAATAAATTAAAGTGGTTAATAGATTAAGCTTCAAAAGAATGCAGTTATCTTAAATTATTTACTAAAGATTATATTCTACATTGTGAGAAGAAGCTAACAAACTTTAGCAATAAAATTTGCATTTTAGTTATTGTTTTGATCTTTATTTTTTTCATTAATTATTCTTAAAAAATAATAAGGCAAGTAATCTTTGGCCTTTATTAATTTTAATTTATTTCAATTGTAATATTTCAGGGAATGGTTGTTTTTAAGAAATTTAGTCGTAATATACTCTACCTTGCACTTACAACTAAATGGTATGGTGATCATGCAACTTTAATTATACATGGCGCATGATATTTTGTTTGAGATTTTCATGCGAATATGTTCCAAAAAGGTCACAATATATGATATTTTAAATTATTTATATGTTTTAATATTAAAATAGACAGTAGCAGTCTTTGTACTCTTTATTTTCATAGAAATTCTGCATTTCTCAGAAATTCAGGAAATTTGAGTTAAAATGTTCATGTTTTATTTTTAATAACATCTTATCATTTTTGAATAACGACTAAATGCCTTTTTTTCTGTAACGCTTTTTAAAAATATCATTAGGTTTTAGAGTGCTGAATCAAAAAAGAAGAATGTTTTTTGCAAATAAATTTAAATTTTGAAAATAATTTAAATTATTATTCTGTCGTAAAGTATAAGTTTTATTGAAGCAATCTAAAGAAATAAGAGTCCAAATACTTTTAAATTAATATAACTTTTACTACGTTTATTTCAGCATTTTTTTTTTCAAAAGTTACTGAAATGTTCCCAGACAAATCAGTTATTAAATTCTTGTGAAAAGAACATCATTATTCCAGATGAGCTTCACAGAAAGAATTTAAATTCAATACTTAAGGTCAAAGTAAATAGAAACGAATTAAATCAAAGCATTTAAACATCTTTAACTCTAAAAATATAATTTTTAAGTAGTCTTCATGAGTAAATTTGATTTCACATTTTCTTAACTGTATCCTTCTACGTTATTATCAAATAACATTTTGTATAACTTTTTCTAATTTGCTTCCAATTATTTAACAGTATATATTAACAATACTTGCTATCTTTCGAATATGATTGAGAGAGATGCTATCTTATAATTCGTTGAAATATAAATGAAAAGATTTTGGAGGGACTTATGCTAAAGATCAAAAATAAGTATTGAGGGTCAAAATATCCTAAAAATCATCAAATATCAAAAATATATTTGTAAAACCTCTTTGTATGACTTAATTGTGTAACCCTTTTAAATATATGTGCAAAATCCCACAACTCTAGCTACATTATTGAGTGAGCTATTTAAATTTTCTTTCTTACTGTCCAAATTATTTCATTGATTTTCAAAATTTTCAATAGCTTTTTATCAGAGTTCTACACTTCAAATACAAAGATTTTTTTTTTTTTTTTTTTTTGTAATCTGTGCACCATTTTGAAATTTATTTCTGTTTCTTTTGTATAATATGCTTTATAATTCTGTGCATAAAATGACACCGTTAAAAAACCAAGTTTTTGAACACGGATATTCATTCAAACTTCACACTTTGTGTAACATAATTTTTTATACCTTAAATTTTAAGAGCAAAATAGAACGTCGAGTCAAATTAAATTTATTCAATAATTAGTTTTAGTAATTTATTTTATAATTTGATATTTATTTCATTTAGCATCTAAAATAAATACGAGTAAAATTCTTTAGCTCAATCAAGCATTGTAAAGTGAACGCATATTGACTTACCAAAGAAGTAAAAGAATTCAATAAAATTAAGATTAAAATTAAAAAATTATTTTTCACTAATTTTTCAACAAAATAATAATTCACTAAAGAGAGTTTTAGCAATGACCCCTTCACCTTGATGGCGGATTTAGTGACCATTTGGAGACTTGGAGGTGAAACTTGGAGTAAAATTCAATTATTTAAATAATTTGTTTTAATCAACGAATTTTTATTAATTACGATTCACTTATCGTATTGTTATCTAAAACAATTGTGTATTGAAAATTTCAGCGCAATTGAGATCTGTGAGAATGTGAGAAAAATGCTTTTAAGGTTTTGACCCAGACATACAATGTGAGTAGAAGAAAACACATTAATAAAAGATTCGGATAAACATGTATCTTTTTTAAAATCTACAAAATTCGATAAATTTATTTTTTGCTACTTCTCGTGGTACCTGATTGAAAAACAAATATTGTAAAACTATTAAAAACATTATTACAACTACACCCATGCTCATTACTGTGATAAACCACTCTAAAAATTTGAGTAAAGAAAGATTCTGAAAAATATTAAAATTTGTAGAAGTAGGAATTTTAATATAGTGAAATATTTTTAAAAATTAAAATTTTAACTAATTATTTATGTAAAATGTTTTTTTAATCTTATATTATGCATATTTTATGTATATTCAGTTATAGTGAATAAAATATTTTTTTTTAAATATCTAATTAAAGATTGCCGAAGGAAAAGTACTGTGTCCCCTCTTAAGTAATTGTCACTTCTTAATATAATTCTTCTTATGTCAAATAGTTCCTCTTTATGGCATAGAACAATTTGCTCGTTGCCTATTTGATATTCAGTACGCAATAAAAGTCACTAATTACTTTTTCTAATAATATTTTATTGATACTTGTTGTTTAAAACATTTTCATTATATATAGTTTTAAGTTTACTAAGATTTTAAGAAATATTGATTTTAAGTAAGATTAAAATAAATATTTCACTATTGCTTATAATACTTAATATGTATTTTGTCTTAATTTAGAGTTATAACAATTGCTATTGCAAATCATAAGGTAGCAAATTATGTGCTAAATCTGTAATATACTTGATATTTTAAGAAATAAAATGTCTTGTAATATTTATCGCTACAAACTATATTGTTCTAATGTCTCATTAAAGAACATTTATATCTCTAGCAGTCTACTGTTCAAACTTCTTGAAAGACATACTTCCATCTCAATTATCTTTATAAAGAAAATTGAAACTATTATTATATCCATTTTCTGAGCTTTAAATGGGGTAAAGCGAGAAACCTCTGAACGTCTCACAAGCAATTTTCTTCAGCGCTATACAAGCCAAGACTGTGAAAGGTTCGTATTCTATTGCGCATAATTGTTTTAATTGTACTTGAACCTTGGATCATTTGCATAACTCCAGAAAGAGTGGCATTACGCTAGCGGGCTTTTAAATATTTTCCAAATTATTTTTATGAAGTATGTTGAATCACTTCCGTATAAAGGAGTATTGCTGGCTCATATAACTCTACCGTATGAAAAAAAATATTACAAATAATGTGTTATAACTATATACATTAAATTCTAGTAAGTATTTTCTTTTAATACATATAAAAATATGTAAGATTTTTAAAAGGATTCTCACATAGCTTACTTTTATATATTTATTTAATTAAGCAGCACACATTAGAAAATTTTGGTTTCATTATAAGGAGATACAGACAAGAAATAAATACAAATACTGAAATACTTCGCAGAAAAAGCTATTGTGCTTAAAAAAATAGGGTATCTATAGCTTACGTGAAAAGATACCCAAGTGAGCCTAAAATGCTTTAAATATCCCTTAAGTCTGAAGTTTTACTCCTATTAGAAAGACCCCATATGAAAATATTTGAAACACCAAACTAATTATACAATGCACAGAAATGATAAGAAGGAGCATTTCTCGAATAATTGCTTTTGGAATTTGAGAAAAGATATTCTCACAATGAAGAAACGAATTTAGCAATTGAAACTGGGCTTCTGAGAAAGTCCAGACAAGTTAATTTTACTACTTGAAAACTTATGAATATGCAATATCAGATGTACTAATCCGTCAGAAATGAATTATCCCAAAATCAGTAATGACAATATTTTTCGAAAGAAAATTTTGATTGTAAGCATTTAAGATTTTATTAGAATACTAAAAGTTAAAATATTTTAGTTGATAATGTATTTTCAATAATTACTTAGAGTGTAAAAATTAAACTTTTCATGTGATTAAATATTGCTCTTACTGTATATTTAAATAAAATATAAATTATTTATACTATGGATCGCTACCTTTAAAAATGAAATAATAACTGATAGGTTCACAATAAAATTGATAGACTTGTTAAGTTATGCAATTTTTATCCTTTACGAAACAAATGTTTTTATCATTGAATTAAGTATAATTTTTTCGCATGTAATATGTTTAAGACTTATAAATTTACTTTAAGAGTTAAACCTAAAACTTTAATACATAAGAATTTTATTCTTGCCGCAATATTCTCCCTGCAGAAGCCCATACAAGAAATTCACAGAAATCATATTTTTTACAAAATTGAAAAGAACAAAGTTGATTAAAACAAAACACTTTACAATTCCAAAGTGAGTAACCGTTTTTATATCCATTTACATTAAATGTTTCATAAGCTGCCTCAAATTTATTTATACTAGTAACATGAAACATTTAATATAGATTATGCAATGAAAGCTTACAAAAAACTCTTCATCAAACTGGTTTTGTAAGTATTAAATAGATAATTTAAAATCCTGTTCAAACTCTGTTATTTATCCTAAATTAAAATTATGTCTGAAAATTCTCAGATTGATATTTCCTCTTTTCTAAATTATTTACTTCCTTTTTCATAAATCCCGAAATTCCTACAATCGAGTTTGATGGCTCCTGGAAATTTGATACCTGTCTGAGCAGAGATTTAATTTGATCGTCTCTTCATTTTATAAACATTCTTCTAGCTTTTCCCTCGATTTCTTCTCCCGAAAGCCAAAATCCACCCATCTAAACAAATTCAGCCGTTTTGCTTTCCCATCCGTATTCGCTTCAACGAACTCGAAAGTCAGTTTAAACCAGGGCTCAACATTTGAAACTCTAATTAGCCAGTAATTAGAAGAGCTTGATTGTTCTCTTTTGTCTGAAGAGGGGGGGAAACGAAACTCCCCATTCCCCGTTCGACTTAAGGGATGAGAACGTGGAATAGGTTCTTGGACATGACTAGCATAATGACGCAAAATGGGAAATCACCTTAGCTTTCTGGAATGAGTTTTGCAGTTTTGTGCTCGTAAATGAAGGAATTCGAATCTTACAATGTGAGATTTTGAGAATGAGTCTTCGTATCTTTTGTGAATCAGTGCGAGTTCGAAGAATATCCATGAGATCCACAATCCCTTTCATTAGATTACGGGAAGTAGTATTTAAATGAATAAAAACTATTAAAATTAACAAATCCAGACATTGTACTTTAATGTTTCAGCAGCTGTAATGAATCGTTGTTTTACACAACGCTTAATGTATTTCGAGAAGAATGCGAAATAATTTGTATATTGTGTGACTCACTTTAGACGTAAAACAAACTTGATTTCGCTTATAATAACTAAAAGCTTGAAGAGAAGGAATGTTGGAAATATTTTTAAGCTAAAATTTAAAATTTTAAAAGAAAAAAAAATGTGATATTTAATATTCTATAAATGATTGTCATTCTCTGTTGAACAATAATTAAATTAAATTATAATATTAATATTTTAATGAAGTGCTTAATTTTGTGATGATATTTGAATTCTACCTATATAGCAAAGGATTTCTGAAAAATGAAACAAACATAACTTTTTAATGCAAGCTCGTATAAACATCGTGGCCTTGTATTATAAACTAACGTTTGAGAGTTTAAAAAAAATTCATGTAGGGTAAGAAAAATTATCTCTACTTTTACTAGAAATATGAAAAAATTAATCAAAATTACAATTTTTCACTTCTTTATAATCGATTATTTTTTGAAAAGTTTTATGATTTTGTAAGCAACTTTAACTGTTACAGAAAGTATAAAATAGTTTTAGTAATAAGAATGTTAAAAGTAAGATTTGCATATCATTGTAAAATGAAACTTAATTCACCAAATAGTATTCTTCTCTAATTTTTTTCCCTTTGATATTTAAAATCATTTGTCAATGTAATAACATCGTTAAATTTTGCTAGATCTGAAAAAGATGAAATGCGTGTATTTGCTGAGGTTTTCAGTAATGTATTATTGTAAGGAAGATCAAAATATTCTGTATTTTCATCTTTGATCCTTACGACGAAAATTAAAAAATATTTGTGCATGCATCAATCATATTTTTACATATTTTAAGAATAATATAATGCTTAGTGAAATTTTATTATATTTGGATACTAGTTTTTGGAATATTTTTTCCTTTCATACAATGTGGAAAACAAATTGATATCATTAGTCATTCGACTTTCAGTGACTCTGAAAAACTTTTTTTTTCAATATTCATAGAAAGCTGAAATAAACTGGTGTGCATTATATAGTTGTAGAAATTCTGTGGATACAGACCTCTATTCTATCAAAGCATGTCAAAGGTTGATAAAATTTCTCATGCGCCGTGGAATGGAAATAAAAAGAATCATAATCATAATTAATTATCAATCTTGAACATAGTCTAGGCTGAAATTTTCTAGCTTAATTGATAGTAACTGTTTTACAAATGTAGGTCAAGATGAGATTTATTAAACTACGCAAAACTTGATATTGTAAGCGATTCATTAATGTAACTTCTTTAATGATCTTTAAGAAAAGTTAATTTCCCTCAGATGTTGGTTTACTAATCAGTATTTCTCGCTCGCTCTCCATGTATATATAAGCATATATTCTGTCTTTAAAAATCATATATTATAATAATTTTCAAGATTACAGCTTAGTTCAAGACTGCTCCAAACACTAAATATATTTACTTTTTTAAGACATAAAATTTTATATGTATAATGTATATAAAATTTCTTCATGTTAACAACATGCTTACTATGTTTATATTCTGTGAGTAACACATTTATACAGAGTAGAATGAAAGAAAGAGAAAGAGAACGATTCTCGTTAAGTAACAGATGGTGATCGCCAAGTGCAGAAATCAAATCATCTCAAACAAATTGCTTTATCTATGTTGAAGCTTAGACGGCTGGGTTATTTTTCTTTTAAAATATATTTCTATGTGTATACGAAAATTTTATGAATATAAAAGGACAAAAATTGAAATAACCCCTATTTTAATCATAATTTATTTATGTGTGATCGTAACTAACTTATATATAGTTTAAACATGCATATTTAGGAAATTTACATGAAAACCCCTTTCTTGAAAAAGGAGACAAGTAGAAATAATAAAACTCTTTATTTATGAAAAGTAAATTTATTTCTGATCAAAGTGAACAATTTAATATCTGCATAAATATGTAATTTGTATTCATATATTGATTTATTTTTGTTTTAGATGGGAACGTAAGTTAATCTTAATTAGGTTGGATTAAATTGTATCTTCGGAAACTCTGCAATAAATATTTTAATTATTAAATTAGGTGTGTATTTTATTTTTCGTCAGTATCTTGTTTACTACCTTCAAATCCACATTTGTATTTTACTTATGAGATCAAATTAATGTAATAAAAATTCCCTATTCATTTTGTATGATTCTTTAGAAGTAAAATTGAAATAATTATAGGATTTTAAGAGATTAAAATTTTTTATCTATAAGTATTGCCCAATTGAAAGTGGTACTGCTGTGGTTTTGCGAAAGATTTAATAAAAGCGGTACGTTAAGTATACAGATTAAAGAATGTTACAATTGAAACATAATGGCTATAAGTTGATTCGCAGATTGATACAGGCTTCGTAATGGTCCTTGAGATGATGAATATTTAGGATTAAGAGCCTCCAAGATTGTCTGACGAGCAAATCCTCAAAGGTGATCCTTGCCATGTTGTTGCTTATGAGTTACGTCTTTTCATGTCTTTTTTTAGTTGACTGAAGAGATGGCAGTAATAAAAATAAGGGCAATACAGGGGACGTTCCAGGATTTCCCAATAAAATTGCTGCAACAAATCGTTGCCCTTGAGAGCCAATGTTATAATGCAACAGAGTAGCTCCTTAGATAACGTGCAACGTCTAAGATTCTTGGTTGCTATTTTCAGTATGTGTATGATGGCACATTAGCGATTTGCCTTAACTTCTATAGATAATATGTGAACAGTTCCTTTGCTGATATATAGTGCAACCACTATTGATTCATCGACTCTGTCTTATCAAATTTTCCTCTGCTGTAATTGTTTCTTGGATGATGACTACACGCGTTTGACTTGGTGAAGGTGTGTCGTCCACATTGTCACGCCCATTATGAAATTCACTGCACTATCGAAACAGTGAAGTGTGTGAGAGGCATTCCATATTTGACTTTTTTGACGATGGTAAATATACTGGGCTTTCATTTTCTTCAGTTATAAATTGCCCGACTGCACATTGACTACGTTTGGAAGCATCCTTGATTTTACTGGTAGCGTTTAACTTGCTTCCACACAGCCATAGAAACAACTAACGTATGCCGTCGATACCGCCTTTCTTCTTACCATTCAGAATCTCTTCGCGGTGCATGCACAGCCTTTTGCTCCTTCATGCCAATATGCTCTTTTTACAGTCTCAGTTTCATTTTAGCAACCTTTTGAAAACAAAATATCAAAATGTTTACTATAGAATCAATTAAATTATTTTACTTCATGACGTTTTCAGTTGTTAATATTTTAATTATGCTATAGAGTTGCCGTTTTAAAGAATTCTAGAAAGTTTGAAAGTTTTACATAAGATTCTTTATTTCTAGTCTTAGTTTTCAATACAGCTTTGTTGATACGTGATTGGAAAGATTTCGTTTTATTTATTATCTTCTAATATTTCAGACATTGATTTAGTTGAACTAAATGTACTTAATCATTAAATTGAAGATCCTTAAATTCTGAAAAGAGGGGGAATGGATTGTAAATAGGTACAAATATTTTACACAAAAAGAAATAAATATTTAAACTAAATTAGATGTATTAAATATTGCTAGAGACCTTGCATCTGCTATCAGACTACAAAATTAAAGTGCAATGAAATACTTAAAAATGAAGCAAGTGTAATGTTTTGGTTGTATATCTGCATATTACATTTGTCTATCTGCTAGTGGATTTGCTGTAAGGCCGCAGTAACTGAGTTTTTATGGAATCAAATTTTGTGAAACAGCGATATTCAAATCGAGTCACGTTTTTGAGTCCTTTTCCCAAGAAACAGGGAATAATGTGCGGTGTTTCAGGATACATGGAACTAGATCTTTAATTTCTCAAAATTTTTGGTGTAGAAAGTAGGAGAGCGATATAGAGTTAGGTTCTCCGACTCTTCACCGAGGGTCAAAATTATGTGATCCATTGACAATAGCCTTGTGTAACAACAAAGCGACATTCATTCCAAATAAACTTTTCAAAAGGTCTGCTGTATTCTAAATGATCCACCAATAATTTTGTATCCAGAAGATTGTGAATTTGGGTTTGACATAAACTATGGCCATTGATTGAAATAATAGAAGTTCAAGTTTGTTAAAATTGCCAGAATCTCGTAGACTTCCTATACAGTAGTCTTGAAGATATTAAGGTACTAGTTAGGTGTCACCCTAGTCAATTAATTATTGTTCAGAATTCCAAATCTATTGTTAATACTCCACGGAGAAGCTCTAGTGAGACGTTAGTGATTTCACCTAACTTGAATAGTCTGGTAACGTAATATGCCATTGACTAGCGTTTCTCTAAGAGAAACTTCCTACTTGAACCATGTGTAACAAACGATATTTTTTTTTAAAAAAATGGATATTAATAATTAAATATTTCGATGAAAAGTTTTTATGGAGCTATGCATCTATAATATTAATGAATATCAATAATAGTTGTTTGTATATGTATTATCATGTCTTGCATAATTAATTTGCAAAATTCTTCATTTAAAGGATTCAAAAAGTAGCAAGAAAGAAAAAAAATACAGAATTTTTTCTCACAACAATGAAATGCTATGAAGTGCAACATAGTAGATTCCTTAGCACAAGTTAAGTGAAAACATATAGTTCTGTTTCAGTTAAAGATAAAATTAAAATTTAATAAAAACATCTCCAGAATAAGTATCATGCTTTTTGAAAGGAAAATATAGTTTGGTTTGTTATTATAGATTATAACACTAAAGTGAAAGACCAGAAATTCCTTGATTTATTTCAATGTTAGTTAATAAAATATTAGAATGAAAAAAGTTATAATAACAAACTCAAATGAGATTTTTTACAAAACCTCTAATTATTTGAAGACAAGTATTTGAGATGTGAAGCTATAAATAACTTCTTTAAATCTTATTAAATAAAAAGTGCATTGAGTTGCATAAAATAGGACTGCATTAAATATTTACAGAATTTTAAATATTTAACTGAGAATATCAGAATACTTTGTTTAAATATTTATTTTGATCTTTTCTCTACTAAAAATTTGATTAAATGCATAGAGATAAATTATGTATCAACATGTTTTTAATATGAGCATGTTTAAACCATACAATTATTTTAAAAGCTTTTAAAACAGAAAAATTCCTTGCAGCAATACATTAATACTATGTTAATATTTTCTTTAAACTTTGTATTGGTTGGGTAACTGTAAATAATTGGTGAGAATTTTTCTTTTAATAGGCGTATCAACAAAATTATTGAGCATATTTAAATACTTGAATACATATAAGAAAGATAAACCTAAAAGACTTTTGCAGTATACTTTTTCCAAGATTTGTTTGAAATTGAAAATTTCTATGTTCCATTTTTCTTTTACTTATACAGTTAGCCATTTCACATAAATTTTTATTCACCAATGGTTAATTTTTAGATATTGTAACTCCCTTCATTACATTTATTTTAAGATAATTTACACTATTCGAGAAATACATCACGAATTAAAGTATTTAAATTTAATCTAGATTTTAAATCATAAAAGTAAATTCTGTTAACATACAATGCGAAGATATTTCATTACCATTCATATTAAAAAATT
Organism: Nephila pilipes; assembly: GCA_019974015.1. Classification (NCBI taxonomy): domain Eukaryota; kingdom Metazoa; phylum Arthropoda; class Arachnida; order Araneae; family Nephilidae; genus Nephila; species Nephila pilipes. The sequence goes on along the minus strand of BMAW01085206.1, from coordinate 30,414 downwards.
GAATTTATATAATTATTATAGCTTTCTATAAGCTCTAAGAAGATATAAAAGTAGTTATTTAAATTAGTTAATTAAGTATTTCAAAGAACTTTTCAATAATAAATGCACTATATTACATTATATAGAAAATCTCCTGTTACGTTTAAAATATATTTCAATCTGCATATATAAGCACCTTAAATCTATAGCCTTGGCATGAGAATTAGTCACTAACAGCCCGTTAATCCCATTTACAATGTTATAATTATCAACATACATTATACTGTTAATAAACACGTGTTACATTTCAAAAATATAGTAGCTGTAGAAAGCTATTAATCATATTTCTAAATAAAGTTACTTTTGTTGCTAGTTTACGTCATTTGAATTCGAAGTAAATGATTATTACCATAAATTTTCTCCGTCTCCATTTTCTCTCTTCTACATGTTTTAAATTATAAACTTATCTAGATGATCAATTAATTTTTAGATACATACAAATTAAATTATATAAGTATATTCTTCATTTAATTCAATTATTTACTTAAACAGAACTATCACATGTAGTGTAAACTGTATGATATATTAAATACTTGAATCTCTTAGAAAATATTATCCTTAAATGTAATGTATTTTTTACCATTTAATTTCAATAGGTATATCCTATTATAGTTAGCTCATCTGTAACTGCATTTTTTTTCCTATTATTTGTTAAATTATCTATCAGTAAGCCACGGTTTAGTTTCTTAAGCCTTACCAATGACTATATTCTTTTCTCACCAATGCGTTAAGAAATAGGAAAATAATACTTATTTATTCGGCCCATTTTAAATTCTTTTTTTTTAAATTAGCTCAACTATGTTATTTAATATGTAATTAATAACCAAAAACTTATCCTTAGACTTTTCTACATGTAATCTGATCTCATAGAAGAGTAAGAACATTTAATCTCTTAAATCGAGTATTTTCTGCTGTATTTGTTTCAGGTGTTCTGTAATACCCAAAGAGCTGACTAAGAACTTTACTTGCCACCTCAGTAGAGTAATTCCCTCTTTAGTAACCTAACATCTCTTCCATGGACAGGCAACTCCCTAGAGACAATGGTGCGATCATCCCCTCGTTCCTACCTTTGATACACCCGGGATGCAAAGCTTACTAATACTCTCTAATTGGCAACACACACCCAGTGGACCCTCTCACAGCTAGTGTTAATCTGGAAATGCATTTTAGCTCTCTAGTTTGAACATCAGGCGATATTATGAAGTTTTAGAGCTTGAGTAACAGACTTGGAAGATGCATGTCTGCTAGCGTAGCTAATCCACCTGAATTTTCCAGAAACAGCACAGTACATTTTGTTAATATAAAGTTAGATAGTCAGAGTGTTAGGAGACCATAGAAAATTCATAAAGTTATTTCTCGCAGAAGCAGGAAATAAATTATAAAATATTACAGTATCATTTCAAAATATTTATCTTTCACAAGATGCAAATAATCTAGTTTACTTATGTTAGATTATTTATATTTTGGTTGTTTTAAAATTCATTCTGTGAAATGAATGATTAAAAACACATCAGCTGATTCAAAATGGTTTTCATCATTTGGCCATACAAAAGAAACCAAACCGCATATCCTATTTAAATAAGAAAACAAAAATAACATGTTCAGTTATCATTGACATGAATAAATATTTATTGTTCAAATTTAACTTGAAAGAGAAGAAGTACTGTAAGGAAAAATATACTTATTTAAAAACCATAATTTTCTCTTTTTATACATGTAAAGTTGAAACTTATTTTAAAAAAAACAATCTAACTGAGAAGTATCTTCAATAAATTTCATTCGTTGTTTTAGGGATGGAATTAAGGAAATGAAATCTCCTTCTATGTAGCCTAGTTAAAAACCTTATCGGAGGAAAGTATTGATAAAATTGTTCACATGCTCTTACAGTTGAAAAAGAATAAATGAATGAATACATGAGCACAAATTTCGTTCTAATAGGGTAAAAATAAACATTAACTATAAAATTCATATGAAAAATTCAGTAGAATATTTGAAAGATAAAATAAATTATTAAATTTTAGTCTCTATTCATGTATTCCATTTTAAATTGAATTTGCATATGTTTTTTTCCCCTAACTATTAAATTATAATGGTGAAAAAGCATCAAATGATAACAAATATAGCATTTACGCAAAAATGTCAGAAAGTAGTAATTTGTTTTAGGAATTTACATTAAATGTGTGTTAAATTTGCATTTCAATAAAATTTATTAGTCAGTCACACGAGTCCTTTTCTATTTTAAAAGCTCTCAATAAAAATATTGGTTCTGTTATGTGAGAATATATTTTATTTACTCTGAAATAATGTTTAGTGCTTATTATATGTTGTTTGTTGTCTGAAGATGATTGAAAAATGTATTAAAATTTATTCTTTAGTATTTCCTTTATTTTTTAAGAACCCTAAGCAGATAAATTAATTACCATGTTGTTACAGTAATATTATAAGCTGTAGTACATGAAACTAATTGGTTTTCATACATTTTATTTTTTGCCATGTATTAAGCCAGTGTGGCTGCGGTAGCCTAGTGGTCATGGTCACCGACTCCCTGGTGACGGTTTTCGTCGAGTCTCGTTTTGGAGCCTTGATGCCACTAAAGACCAGCCTTCTAGCCGAGACGGAGGAACAATAAATCTGTCAAAGCCCATAGCCCTCCCGTTGGGGTGGGGTGGAATTTAGGAGAGGGGTATCAGCTTAGGTGTCGTTCTCGTCACTTGAATGAGGTTCATAATTACAAGGTCTATTGCCAATAGCCCTCGTGTTGCTTCTAGTGAGACGATAATAAAACCAAACCAATGCAGAGACTCATCGTGTTACTGTGCTTATGCTCCTTAAGTTTGTCTTGGTTTGTGAAAGGGTGGAGAATGGGATTCCAACTCAGATGTCCCCCCTCATCAATTTGCAAAGGTTCAAAATTATGAAGTCCATCGCCGATAACCCTCATATTTCTTATAGGTGTTTTTTTTTTTTTTTTTTTTTTAAAACAATCACAATCCCGCATTTATTCATTACATGTGAAACTTCATATTTCCAAATAATATTTTTATAGCTTTGATCAACTTTCTTATTTCTTATTTTAAGATATTATCAGTTATTTAAAGTGTCAGTTTTTACATAATCCTTAAATTTTTTTAATTTTTTTAAATTAATACTAATATTTCTTCATATTATTAAATGTTCTCCATAGTAAAATTGTCAACTTAAATACAAAAAAAAAATGACAAATATAAGAAATAATATTTTTTCCTAGAATTCAATTATAGTCGTAGTTTTCAACTGATGGAATACAAGATCCGCTTACTTCTGCTTCAAATACGGTTTTTCTTAGAATAGATCCTTAAGAACATGTCAATTCTTTTGAAGCAAAGTGGTCTTGAAATGCTCATGAAAGTTATTTATAGAAACTATTGGTTGTTGGATAGAATACTTATATCGATAATATTTCGCACATGGCATTTTGGATTCTTTTCTCAGAAAATGAATTCCATGATGTTAATAACATTCTGGAACATACGTTTGGTAATTCTGGAGCGTATCGATTATTACTAAGAAAAATATCTTCAGGCATAGAATGCAAGAGTTCTTGGTTCTTATTTGTACATTTAGATAGCATTTTACTGATATCAATTTATTGAAAAATTGGATAAGTTTTATTTTCTTCGGTTTCCTTTGTGACTGTTATATTATCTGTTTTGCTGATTAGTTTCGTTTTTACATTAATTCATAGTTATGATAACTGACAAGTATTACATGCTTTTCACATTTTCTTTTTACGGTATCATTTTATTTTGCATTATTAATTATATTACTTCAAATCATTGGCTCAAAGTCTTTCATGACAATGTAGATTTCCTTCTCACGGGCACCCACTCTATGCAAAATAAAATTTTAATACTTAAAATTGTATAATTCTCCCTTTCCTTCACGGAGCATCATTCAAAACCTTTTTAATACGCAATCAATAAGTAAGCTTTCATTTTATGTATTATTAGGCAGTACAAGCTTACACATTTTGAAAGGAATTATTGACACGTAATATGCAAATTTCCTTCTTCAATCGTAAAATTTCTTAATAAGCGAAATACTGAGTTTCAAAGTAAGAAATTAACGAGCACTCAAAATTTTAGAATCCAATTTTGTTCATTATATATATATATTTAATTTCTTTCCTTTTTAAAAATTTCTAAATTAATTATCACTTCTTTCTATTTCTATGTATGTGATTGTATTACAAGTAGAGAGTTAACTTGAGAAATTTTGATTTTCTTTGACTTCTTTTGGTTTTTTTTTTCTCTCTTTGAGTTGTTGGTTCCTGAAGATTATTTATGGGGCCTTTTGTGTTTTTTACTTTTTAATTTAATTTCTTAGATTTCAGTTTCCGGAACTTTTCAATTCATATTTTTGGTATTGTAACTATTTTTCAATAATATATTTTGTTGAGGAGGAAAGTTATGCCGGTAGATCCAGAATAACGCAGTTTAATTGCTTAAAGCCAGTTACAACATTCAATACATTATTTTTCAATCTAATATATGCTCAAAAAAATTTTGTTTATTAAATTTTTTTTTAAAAACGTAATATTTTAATTTCTTTGATATATTTGTTTTAATTCAATTTACTTTATTTGTTTTATAATTGAATTTTATCATATATGCATATAAATATACTAAGCTACACTGAAAATGTGACAAAAAGGAGAAATGGATGGAAAATCATGCAAATTTTGAGTTGAATCACATCACAAATTTATGCGAATGATGTGAAATGCGTAGATCTCCAGCACATGTTGAAGAAGATATAAGGGAAGGAACCTGGAGAATGTGCAATTTTCTAGACGCTATTTCTGCTAGGGAAATCATCGAAGAAAATTTGTTCTTGCCTCAGAGGATGCAAAGAATGTCAGACCGTCGGTAGCGGAGGCAGTTCCAGGAGACAGACGATTTTACGAGGGACATGGTGATCGGTCTGAGAAGGGTAGGTTGATCAATGCGGAAAAATCTCAGCTGAAAAACCTCTGGACACGTCCACAATGCACCGCCTTTGGCGAAGATGGTTGGAACGAGGAAATGTGGCAAGTTTGATGGGTTCGCCGAAAAGGGGGGTGGTCCCGGAAGCCCCTTCAACCTCTATTCTGCCGTATGTTCAAGACACCCTGGATGTTCCCATATGGACCATAAGCATTTGCCGTCGAATGGCTCTTAGTGGCCAGTACTCTTGGCATCCATTGAAAAGTCTGCCGATGTGGACGACGGAATGCCACAGGGTCGAGTTCCCAGAATAGTCACGCTTCAGTTTCTCCAACAATAGTCACCTAAGCCGACATTATTCTCGGTCTTTATTATGCATATAATTTCGAAATACAGATCATTTATTGTTCGTTGTGGTTTCTTTCTGTTTATCCAGTTTCATCACTTTCTGGCCACTCCTTCTTCGAGTTCCATTTTCAATCTCGTATAGTATAAATATATATATATATATATATATATATGCGTGTACGTATTGTAAAGCACATAAAACAAGTATAAGATATACCTTTTTACGCTTATTAATCTCTTGCGCCGTTATAAGCATAAAATCAGTATTTATAAAAACTTCACGATAAATACAACTTTAACTAGTGCAATTTTTCATGAAGAATGATAAAAGTTGACTATACTGTCTCAAAATGACTTCATTTGCCTTATATATTTTAATACACGTGCTGAATTTGCAAATGCGTAAGTGAAATCTTGTATACAAATGGTGGGTCAAAAGTCATTTCACAATTGAATATATGAACAACTGTAGTGAAAATTACTCTTATTCTCTGTTTATCATAATCTAAAAATCAAGGCTTGGGATTCTAATCATGTGCACACCTGAGAAAAATGTGAAAAATATCCGATGTTACTATACAAATATAAATTGTTAGTTTATTCTCCCTCAGTGGGTATATGTACATAATTTGATTTGAGAAGACCTTTTCCTTGGCGTGTGACATCGGACTTGGTTAAGTCTTTCTAGACACAAAGGTAGTTGAAGAACACAAGTATTGGACAACCATACTCGATTAACAGTCTCCAATTTTCATACATTAGAAAGAAACATTGCTACTATAAACAAGACAACCACTCGACTTGTCGAGAACTTAAAATCAGTCCTTGAGTTCTCTTGATTTCATGACACTATATTTTTTTCCCCGGAGAAATTTTAAAGATAGTGCTTTAACCAATAATCATAAGACAATTACTCAGCTCAAGACCAATATCCATTAATAAATTCAAGACATTCAGAAAGAGATATCTTACGCTTTTATAAAAAATACCAGGGAAAGAGCCAGTATTTGAGTATTTGCGAACTGAATAATTGTACTCTGCTGAGAGTTATTGCGTTCCATATCTAGTTCAAATGTTTTTTTCCCCAAAAGTGAATAACATATATGTATAAGTAAATATATATTCTGTTACATAAAAAAATTAAAAAACATTTTCATTTCAAACTATAGAGTGACTATTAGAACACAGCTGTCCTTTCTTCTCACAACGCTAAAATTTTAGCAAACTTACTTTTCTTGTAATTATAATCTGATTATAAAGCTTTCATAAGAATATATTTATTTCCTTATTCGAATTTTTTTCCTTAATAGATGACAAAAGAAGCTGCATCTAAAAATTAATGCTTGTTATCTGCTATTAGGTCACATTACGTTTATTGATAACATTGGACAAGATTATAGTTGGTAATTTACCTCATATAAAATTATAAAACATAATATGCAATAAATAATTAGGAGCAAAAACAAAATGAGTTAATAATTAATAATAGAATGCGCAACAAACTAGTATTCTTTTCTTATAAACTGAGGGGAAAGAGATTTAATTTAATTCTGTTCAAAAAATAATTCCTGAGCAACTAAATGTAATTATTTTTATCTTGTTTAATATGTTTATGTACTTAACATACATAGAAATTAATTTGAACAATTTAAGCAATAAAATAAAATACACACATTTTAGAGTTTCAATTCAAAATGTTCCACTTGATATACATTTATTTATTTATATTGCTTTAGATGCGTGTATACCTTTTTTTCATTCCGAATGTAATTTTAATACCTTAATTTTAGATCAAATTATGGTTAATAAGTCCTTAAGTAATAATTTCAACAAATTTCTTGCACCTTTCTTCACTTCGCATAAATCGAGTGGAATTGCGTGAATGAAACATTATCCTTAAGGAATAAAATATTATATTAATTGTCCCTAAAGATATTATTGCATATGTAACATAATTAGAATATAAGCGTTTGTCAATTGTAGCTTAGAAAATAAGAGTTCATTTTATCCTTATTTTTTAAAAATATAATTTTACTTAAGTTCTCTTAACCATCGTTTTTTTCTGAAATACTTTCTTTTAAAAGTTTTCCTCTCTTATAACAAAAATTTACTTACTGTTCAAGACAATACGAAACTTTTTTATGAACTGCGTCTATATCCTTATTTTTAATTTTATTTATCATTTATTGAAGCTTTATACAGTTATTAATAAAACAAAATCTCAAACTAAATTTAATATTTTCAAAAAAAAAAAAAAAGAATACATAGTTAATTTATCATTTTTTAAATTTAAGTTTTCTTTTGTGTATTTCTTTAAAAAAACGCTCTTACGACTCGGGTAAATTTTGGATGAACATCGATTTTCCTTCTGAAAAAAGCGCAATGCTTAGAAATTAACTAGAAATTTAAAAGCACATGATGTTTCAAATACATTTACATCAATACTTCATTCTAAAGAGATATGCATATTCCTAAATTATTTATTAATGTTTCTTTCTAAAGCATTCCAGATTCTAAATCGATTAACATATTCAAAATAATGGGGTTTTTTTCATTCAAAAATTCATCACTACCGTGACTTCCATTGAATTTGAATTTATTTTAAGAAATGTTTCTATTCGTTAGTTAGGAGCACTTCTTGAATGCTGGATTTCTTATATCGGATGTTTGATAAAACAGTTAAGAATAATTGAGATTTTCCGAGTCCTGCAACATCGATCCTAAGACACGCGTGTATTAATCACTTCACGCTAGAAAAGGTGCAACGTATCGTATTTGGAAATAAGTGGTTCTAAAGCACTATCAACTTAAGTCTCATTAACATTGATTTTCGATTTGGTTCAAGGCAAAATATCCGTTCGCATTTATTGCGGTGTTGAAGTAATCGGTTGTGTGCAATCTTTTCGTCTTTGATAAATGTGATTATGCAAGCCTCTCAGTTAAGCATCTGTATTAAAGAATGACGTTTTATGTATTACCCAATACTTAATGGCTTTGGTCATCGGAAGTGAAAGGTTTATGACTAATGGACAAAAATCTCACTGCTATATACATAGCACAGTGAAGTTTGGATTTGATGATGGTAAGCAATGAAAAGTTGGAAACAATATATATATATATAGTGTTCATTTTTTTACCTACACAAAAGCACCTTACTCAAGGATATGTATTATTTTATGCAAAATTTTCGATTCATTTGCCCAATGACTCATGGGAAATATTTAATGGTTGTTTTTATTATATGAGTCACTGTGTTTCTCATTGTTCTTTTGTTGTTTATTCATTCTTTATGTTCATACATATAATAAGCAGACCATTATTTTATTTACGTTAATAACTTTAATGTAGAACTTAAAAATACTATTATGCTATACTTTTATGTGACATTTGAGCTATGTCAATTCTTAAACATATATTTAAAATTTCAGGTATAAAAAAACTTATGTACGGAATAATCTATAATATTAACATGAGAAATGTTTTTCTTCTTTAGCGTATTCAACTGTAATTATACGTTTTAAAATTGTATTTTAATTATTTTATGTAAGAGGAATGTATTTTATTTTTCTTTATTATTTAAAAGCATGAAATCAGCATGAAACTCTTTGAATATTTGCGAAACCTTAGAGCATCAAACTGAATTTTTATAAGTAGAAAGAAATAATGATACATATATTAATAATCTGAAATAATGACACAATTTACTATTGCTTTTAAAAAGTTCAATCAATATATGTACGTAAATGTACATGTACATCTTGAAAATGTAAATCTTTTAATGTAGATAAATATTGACCATAAGTGTTACATATAATTATTTCAGTTTTACATGATTTTAAACTTTTGCAAATGTGAAAACTTTTATTGACACTCAAAGTCTAAGATCATTGGAGTTTGACCATTATAACTTAAATAATATTTTTATCGATTCTTTAAGAGAAAAAATTCTCGTTACCTTTAAAACGTTCATATAAAATTTCTACAAAATAAGGCAACTGCTGCATTCAAAATTATATTTCAAATTACTTTTAAATTTCATTCCTCATTTATAACAAAAACATTTTTAAAACATTTAAAAGGGGCCATTCATGACGTTTCCAATTTTTTCTCAAAATAGTTTAAATGATAGAATAAAGCTGAATTGAATGAAAGTGTAATAAACATAATTAAAATTAAATTAAGAACCAATGGATAAGAAATATGGGGTGTATACATTATTTAAAAATATGACTCATGAACTAATTTAAATGAATGCGAAATAAAAATCTCTAGCACTAACTTAGTATTTTATTCTATTTGTGCCTTTTTCATTTATTCAATCGATTTCTCCAAAATCCTCTTGCAGTTTCGGATTTTGTGGTATTTTTATGATCTGCAAATTAAAAGCAACAAAACTGTAGCTTTATTTAACCTTAAAAATTCCCCAAAATCAGTGAAGTCTAACTCATGCCATTTCCTCTGTGGAATTGTGATTAACATCTCATAATTACGGCGTCATCTTTCGTTTTATTCACGTTTCTCTCCCTCTCTCAGTCTATCTTGTTTTCTCTCCTTCTCGTAAGCTAAACTTACTGGAAACTTCCCAATCAACGCACCTAATTAGCCGAAGAGATTAAGCTAGGTGCACTGTTTACCATTTCCCGCGTTTATTCCACATCGCTAATCTATCCCCTTCACCCTACGGATGGTTAATACATTATATATTGCACATCGCCGAATCGCAGCCTTGCGTGGTAGCTCATGTCTCTCGATATGTGTGCAAGGTTGGATTTGGTAAGCCGAGCTGCATATTTAGAGAGCTTAAGAGAACCGTTATCGCTTTTTGAAGGCTTAATGGACCTTGATTCATGAGATTTGAGAATTAAACCCTCTCACCCCCCCTTGAATGCCGTTTATAATTTCTCGGGTGTCTTTGTTTTGATACCTATCCTTCCGGCAAATAGCAAGGAGCATGAAACTGACTTGTACCAGTTTCAAAGGCATGTAAGTCTTTTATATTGGTTGTTGGAAATTTGAATTATATGCTAAGATACGGAGAAATAATTTATCTCCAAGCAATAGGATTTGTGACTTTTCTTCTTTCATTTCAATGTATTTTGTCATTTAGAAAATATACATGATACATTGGACATTGCAACATTATTTTTGTTTTGTAGTACCTGAATTTTTGTACATATGCTCTATCGTTATAAATAATGCAAATGCGTCTCTATATGGAAGACAGTAAGGAAATAATGCATCCATTTTAAGATTTCACAGCCTTAAAACACTTTTTTTCTTTCTTAATTCTTAATATACTTCAAATTCTAATAATTTCGCTATTTTATAAGCATGAGGAACTTTTTTTCTTGAACACGTTAAATTATTAATTCACTTAGTTAATAAATTTAATTGTAGTTTTTTATAGACTCTTTTTAAATGAAGAATAAGGAAATTATGAGACTACGAGATACTTTTAACATTTTGCATCAATTTAAAACACTCATGTTGGGGCAAAAAAAACAACGTTAAGAATAGCACTTTTCTCAGGAATGAAAAATGAAGAAAAAAGTATTGTGCTAGATAAAAAAAAAAATCCAAGGTAGTATACTCTTTCTTTCATTTTTGCTTTACTTAATTTTTTTCGAGCTACTGAAGCGCTTTATTTTTCTTCTCACGTTAATATGACGTCCTTGACTCTCTCTCTCTTTCTCTCTCTCACTGCCCTCTCCTTTCTCCTACTCATGAAATACTACCTTACTTTTTCGTATAAAATTTATCCTCACCAGCTGTACGGGAGGAATCGATTGAGTCTTTATATCGTATATATATATACACTTACAATCTCCCCGATCTCACGTCCACTAAAGCTTTTCCAACCAAAACCATTCTTCATCCTCGACCACAAAATGGCCTCTAAGAGTATCCTATCATTAGATATAGAGCCAGGGCTTTGGGATGGGTGAGGGTGGAGGAAACAGGTGCAGAGTACACTAGTACACTGATGAAAAAAGAGCGTTTCCGGCTCCCAACCTAATTCAGGATTGTGGTCCCATCGTCGCATTAAGTGGGAAATCTCTTGTACCTGAGTTTCACTCTGTAAAGACTGTTTAGGGATACCGTACTACCATTTGATTGCTACTCTCAGTAGCTCTGTGTTTTAGGTAGAGCCATTACTTTAAGTTTGATAAGAATGACGTAACAGAATTTTCCGTTGTTTGCACAGACAGTGGATATCTATTTAATAATGTGAGTGGTTTATCAGGTTATTCGGAACCAAACTGATATTGATTCTTTTTTTGGTTGAATTGCTTTTGAGTCATGATTCATTATTTTAAAGTAATTGGTTGGTGCTATAAGACTATGTTTTGAAGGTCATGAAGTTTATTCTGAGTTTATTTGCAGAAGTTAAGAGTTCGTATTATTAACACAGAGATATAGTGTGTTTATGAGCAAATAATTGCCTTTCAGAATTAAGGTTTTAGAACTTGTTTACTTGTTCTCAAATTTATATTACTTTTACATTTACATCCAGCTTTCCTTTATGAAATATAACCATTATTTGATTTGAAATGAAAAAAAAAAAAAAGAAAATAGTCACTTAAATAATTGAATACACATAGTATAATGCATACCTAATAAGGAATATAATAATTAATAAAGCAGTTTCACAGAGATGTTTACATTATTTTTGTTAACATTTTGTGTAAAAGCTAATATAACTCTTACATCTCTTCTTAATCAAAAGTAACATTCGAAATGACTGTTATTCATCAAGAGTATATCTAATCATTTTTATGTCTGTCCTTACTCTTTCATTGAAAGACTTTAAATCGTATTTAATATAAGGAAATTGTTTCAAAATTGTTTTCCTTTAAAATTTTATCCAAAATTTGGATTTATAATTTTTGGTAATTAATTTTAAAGGAATTATATACCATCACTAATATGTGTATATCTTATATGATTAATTAATGCATATTTTTTCGTGTAATATATTTGTTTTTTCAAGATATATCATACGATTTAAAATAAATTAAGAATGCGGTAGGCTTATCATTCTTAAGATTTTTAATTTTACTGGACTGTCAAAATTTTAATTATAATGGACCACAAAATGTTTGTGTTTCCTTCCTATTTAATTTGTACTTAGAAAGTTAAGAGAAATGTACGAAATTTGTTATGAGATTAATTGTTCTTTCATTGCATTTTTTAATATTCATTTCTAATTAAAAACTGCAATAAGTATAGTTAAAATGAAGGTATTTTTGTTGAAAAAAGGATATTTCATAATTTACTCTTTCTCACTAACCATTAGATAACTTTTAGTGCAAAATTAGTTCTAACTTTGACTCTTACTATGTCAGAAAAAGTCTTGTAGGGAACATTTTAATAGCTTTTAATCCTACTAAATTATTAATAGTGAAATGATAATGAAAGATGTTTGTAATTTAATCGTTATAAGAAAAACATTTTCAAAATTCAACTTCAGCATTTTAAGTGAAATATCCTAAGCAAAATTATTACTTAACATCTAGTTAAAATTAGGTATGTTTAGGCATTTCTGTAAAAGGATGAGTATTGTAATCTGTTAAAATCCAACATATAATTTTTATTATTTAACAACCAAAAAAAATATTAGAGTTAATTAAGTATATGTAAAATTAAAATTTCTCAAAACAAAATTGAGGATAAGAGCAATTTTATTCAAGCTTCCAAGCATAAATAGTACACTTAATTGAACAAAGAATGTTAGATCTAAAACAGATATCTAATTTCTTCTGACAAGCTACTAAAAAACTAAAAGTGATATTTTATTAACTACACATTTATGGAATTCTTATAAAAAGGAAATGTACTTGATACTTATATTATTATTTAGATGTACCTACTTTCGGATAATTGAAATGAAATAATGAGTAAGTGAATAGTATTTTATAAAATTCAACAATACAGTTTATAAACTCAATTAACACCTTTAGCACCGACTTAAAATAACTATTAATGGTACCCTACGATACATGAATAGCATCAAATCATAAAATACTCATGTCACTTGTTCAATTGCAAAAGTTACCTTAACGAGGTTCTGGTGTTGGTGAGAAGAAACAATAGTTCGCTGCATATGTAGCACCAAATGCAGATTTACATCAAGCGAAATGTACCAAACACGTATTCTAATTTTAAATAGCTTATACACATTTGTAGCATGGACATATTCCCAACTTAGAAATAGAATAGTCATAGATTCAGGAATAGACTTCCATAAAGATTATCAACACAATAAGGCATGTAACACACAGTGTTCAATAACATCTCACAGTCAGTTTACTTTGTGAAACTTTTGGCCGAATTCAAATCAAACGTGATTCTTGTCATTTGACTTTTGCCCTGAACTTAAAGTAACAAATGAACTGAAGTGTAATTATAATTTGATATTAAATAAGGAGAAAAGGGGGAAAAAAGTTTGCAAATGATCTATATAAAGATATAAATGATATATTTTTTTTATAAATAAGAGCTATTGCTTATTTATAAAAAAGTTTACCATAGATAAATTTGGAAGTTCGAAGTTTGGAAGTTTATATTAATTGTTTTTGGGTTTAAAATATTATCAGATAAATTTCATAAAAATATTATGGAATGATCATATATGTTAAGAAAACAAATCTTTTTCTATTTCAAATTTAAGTTATCAAAGTAACTATTTGTTATTAACTTCAGTTTTATTATCAAAAATTGCCATCACTCTTTTATTGATTGAAAATTCTTAAGGTATTATTCAACTTAATTTAATGAATTAGTTGCCCCTTTCATGCGCATTTCACGTAAAAAAGAAGGAAAGAGAAAGTAATTTTCAACCTTTATTTTTAAGAAAAATAGCACAATAAAACTATCGAAAGGAAAACACTTTTAGATAAGATATAACCATGAAAAGCGTTGAAAATATTATAACTTATTACCATCATATGTAAAAAGAACTTTTGTTTCTTTTTATTTTCAAGAACGTATGCATTATTTTTTTTGTAAATTGACAGTTATGAATGAATTTCATTTCATTTATATTTGTACTGAAATTTAGCTTAAACAAAATGTATGTAGTGTTTGAATAACACGTGTCCAAATTTTAAAGGTTGGTACAGGATTTCAAAACTAAAGAAAGTGACACATAATATGTGTCGGTAAATGCCCTGTTAACATGACAGAGGGCATTGTAAAATTCATGTGGTAACATCTCGTCGTTACTTGAAGTGTTTACACCAACAGTGAAATTTCTTATTAAGCGTTGTACACCAATATGGAGCTTGTAAATATGTACCTGATGCATAGAATTGCGAGAGGAAATGATTAACGTGCTCAAAAGTTACATAGTAATTAATTCAGCACTATGCAATTTATGAATGTAAAAAATGCTTGTATATGTTTTAAAATGCATGCAACAAAGGTCAGATTCTTTATGTGTTAGTGGTTAATTCTCAGAGCATCCTCTGTAAAGGAGTATTCACTCAAAATTAATGTTATATTCATTTGATGTGATTTTGACTCGCCGCCTATCAAGCTTGTAAACTTGAATTTCCCAGGCACATATGTGTCAGAAAAGAAAATAATTTTTGATTTACACACACACACACACACACACACACACAGACAGCGACTATATGAGAGAGGAGAGAGGAGAGAGTATACATAAGAGCATAGAGGAAAGACATACATATATATATGATAGAAGAGAGCGGGAGAGATATGTATATATGAGAGAGAGAGTATATAAATATTTATAATTACACATTTTTTGACATATATATAAATTACAAAGCATATCTAATAAAAACAAAAATAAAATCAATAAGAAATAAAAGTATTAAATTACGAACATCACAAATTTGCAAGAATAAATAATAAACTAATATTCAAAATTACATGACAATGAAGTTAAATTTATATATCTGTACTTATCTATAATTTAAAACATCCAAAGTTATAATTAAAGAAAGTCTTTAAAGTGGGGAAGTGCAATATTATACAATACTCCAGAATCCATATTAAACATACAAAAAATTAAACATTAAAGTATAAAGCATATAATATAATAAAATAAACAATGTACAATGCATCAAATTATAACCAAGACCCGCAAAATACATCTCATGAGAAAATAATTAAGAAATTAAATTAAAATTTACGATAAATTATATAATTCTAAGCAGTCTCATATATTTATATATGAAAATAAACAATAAAGCGTTCTTCAATATGATATTTAAAATAAATATAACATTAAATATTTATAAAATTTTTGGAAGTACATCAAAAAATTTAAAAACGGGATTAATTACAGAAGATTTAAAGAAATAATAATAAGAATTATAAAAAAAAAACTTAAGAATAAGAAGAATTAATATAGAAAACCACAAGAGATATTGAAAAAAAAAAAAAAAAAAAATCCTTTTAAAATGAACAAAATGGAAACCTTGCTATGTAATGTTTCCTCTAGATCAGTATAGAGACTCTATGCTTAAACACGTTTTAATAATTAAACCTTCGCAATCAATAATAGCTCTATTAAGCGAAAGGTATCCCTTAATATAGCAAACTGAAGAAACAAAGTCAGGTGGAATCAAAAATGAGGAAACAAAAGCAATTAATTAGAAAATTTCTAAATTAAATTTAAATTCAAAGGAAATAATAGCATAAAAACAATTAGCTGTAATAAAAAATATGATTAAAGTTAAAAGGTAAATTTTGGACAAAACTCACTAATCATCAGTGATAACATTAATTTTGCCATTTTAGTCAAAGTCTTGTTCCCAAAAAAATCAAATGATTAAATATAACAATAGTATCACATTGTTTTGATCACAGTTAGAATTTAAAAAAAAAACATTAATAAAATTATAGAGAAATTAAACAAAGATTTAAATTTTTTAAAAAGTAATTAAAAATATAACCAAATAAAAATTGATTAAAAAAGGAACAAAAGAAGAAAAAAGTTCTTTTAAATAATGTTAAAAATTAATAAACTTGCAATTATTAATTAATTTTTTTGAACTTATGTTGGGTAAAGGTATAATAACTAATTTAATATTACGAAAACTGTAATTTAATAATATATTTCAAAAATATTTTAGCTTAAATTGTTATCAAAAAAAAAAAATTCTCAATTAATTTTTAGAAAACAATTGTCTTTCTTAGCAAAACTATCTTTAATAATCCCTTTATGTCCAATTTTCAAGTTAACATCTAAATATTTTGTTAAATATGAATTTATATTAATTTCAATCAGAATTGATTAAGAAAGATTAAACAAATAATATGGTTTAAATTTTGGGTTAAATTTATTTTGAAAAATTATAAGATCATCTTTGTATTTAAACAAAATGAATTGATTGCTGTCTAAAAATTTTTTACATAAATATTTAAAAATATTTTGTATGATAATAATCCAAATTATTACTTTATGTTTTAACGAAATGTTTCAGTTAGTAGAAATTTAGAGTAGAATTAATTTTAGCTTAAATAAATATATTTCTTATCATGCAGTTTTTCTACTTTCATAGAACTTTTAGATTTATCTTAGGGCTATTTTCTAACACCGAAAGCTATATTTTTATGACTTGCCAGTTTTTCTTATTAATTTATTTTTTCTTCTTTTATTGACGGACCTAAAAGAAATATTGAAAGAGAATTTAAAGAGAATTAATTTTAAATTCGATGTATGTATTGGTGAACTTTTAGAAGCGTATTTTCTGAGGTTTTATTGAGGCTTTTCATTTAATGGAGGAATCATTACTTCGAAAAATGTACTTTAGGCCCTTTCAGAGTATTGAGGATGCAGTTTTTCAACTGGAGTGTTAACATTATTATGCTCATTATAACATTATAACATGTCTAGCACAAAAATGGTCATACTCTAGAGTATGACTCTCTTTTGGTACTTTTTTCGAGTCATTGCACTCTTTTTGAATTAAAATTTTCCTGCAGAAACTTACCCTAAGTAAAAGCATGACTAATCGTAAAGCTAGATTTAAAAATATTTAAAATATGCGTATCTTCAAATTATTGAGCAAATTCTTTCCCACACTTGTTATGTCTTTAATTAACATTAAGTTTGTAATTGATGAGTTGGGCAAGCCAACAAAGCACTGCACATTTTCTGAAATCATTAAATGAAAGTAGACATTGCAATTACCATTTTTTTCTACGTTTAATTTTACTCAATATTTGCGCTTTATCACAGCGCCTACCAAAAACACAACTTTGCACAATTACGACACCGAAAATGGGATTGAAATCCTCTGAACAGCATGACTTAGAAGTAGATATTCATATCTTATTGAAATCCAAAATTCTGTCAATTATGTGCTGAAAAATTTCGCTTTAAAATGCTAGTCGCAAGAAATTTTATAAGACTTCTTCTGCAGAAATTAAATTCAAATTGATCACTAGTGTTAAGAGATCTTGATCGAAATTTATCATTTTGAAAGTACTTCTCAAACCAGATAATTTCCTGTTATAAGTGTTCTTCAGAAATGGTTCTTATGTCTTCAGAGGTGATAAGTTAATTTAATAAAATTTTCGAAATTTTGAAGGTTATCGAAATTTTCATTTTGAAAGTACTTCTCAAACCAGATTATTTCCTGTGGTAAGTATTCTTCAGAAATGGTTCTTAAGTCTTAAGAGGTGACAAGTTCATTTAAGTTCAAAAATTTCTGCAATACTGAAAAGCAATCTTTGCCAGAACTTTCATTGAATTTTTTTCTTCATAAATTGAGTTCCTTATAAATGCTAAAAATGTTTCTATTAATTTCAAAAAGTGCGTGTTTCTTCTCTACAGAGAGAGAATATGTGAATTCAGCTTTTTTAAAAAGTCGCATAAGAATGCTAGTTTTATTAAAAAGTCTCTGTTGGTATAATATTCAGCATCTTTGTGTCCTTCATTAAGGAAAATAAACTTTTCTGAAGTAGTTCAAATTGTACATGATATATCATTACCAAGAAGGCGCCATCATACATTGCTATAGTACAACAAAGACGAATGTTCGGTTCCCATATCTTCACACAATTTTTTGAAAAACATCGCCATCAATAGATAAGTTTTCATAACATTTATTAGGTTCAGTGCACATTCTAACACCTGACTCAGTGCAGGACTCGGCAATACACGTATTACACTAACACTCTATACTACATTAACTAATGTATATCACTATGTCTGTTTATATAAGTTATTTATATTTTAACTGACTGATAGTTTCTAGCTGGAAACATTTACTTATATATTGCTTCCGCAAGATTTTACGAAGCAGTGCAAATCCTTCGTAAAGGTGTCATTTCAATCCATCATCTGGTCCATGGTCTCTCTTATGACTATTGATATAACAAAAAATTCAAGGAATTCTCTATCTTGCTAGCCTTTCCTGATGGCTGCATTCATTAAAAGCTCCCCTCTTCACTCAGAGCCAGAAAAAGAAACCAAACATGTCTGTAACTTCCATGGCGATTGTATCATGGAAAATAAAAACGAGTCAAGCTGGTCTGTACAAATACGCAATGGGTCCAAAAATTTTTGAACTCATGGCACCCATCACTAATCATTGCTCTAGAGAGATTTTTTTATACTGTTCCGTATTCATATACCCCTGTTATGTTTTATCCAAAGCAAGGTAACTTTTAAATTCCTTTTAAGTGCTTTTATAAGTCATTATTTCTAATGAATCCTGCCATATGTTGTGACATGGAGTAGACTATTGATGGTGTCTTCACTCAGCTAATCTCATGCCAATTGAACTTTGTAATGCAAATTTTGAAAATTTTGTAGTAGTAGCGGAATATTTGTCATGTAAATTTTGAAAATTTTTTGGTAGTGGCGGAATATTAACTGAACGGTGTATTGCATGGCATAAGTTTTCTATCGATGACAGGTTTGGCGACGCTGCTGGCCGCGGCATAGTATCTATGACTGCAAGGTAAGCTCTTTAGATGACAGCGGTATGAATACGAGCTTTGTCTTTTTGAAATACAGAACTTGTATGGCGTTAAAAAAAATGGCAGCCAGTCGAAGGACTCTATTAACATACCTTTGGACCATGGAAGTGGCTCTGATGAAGACCAACGGGAATCGGACAACGTTTGAAATCTTCCCCATACCATTACACCAAGCTGTATGAATCAAAGACGAGTGCCAACAAATCGTTCATTTTGGTTCTGATTGCGTTGCCTCCAAGCAAGGATGTGGTTATCAACTTCTTCAGATAAAAGTGAGACTCCTCACTAAAGATCACCCACTGTTCTTCTGCAAGGCTTCATGTTGCTCTTTTGTTACACCATTGCAATCCCTGGCGACTTGCTGTAGTGTCAGGATAATCATCTTAATGGTCTCCATGTAAGCAATCCAGAAACATGCAACTGTCGGCTAATGGTACTGACATTTACAGAATAATGAAAAGAGGGTATATCTTCTCGCATAATGTCCGAATGTCCGGAATGATGGCAGTTGATGTGTTTGCCGGACAAGTCTTTTATTTTCCCTTTTTGTAATCCATGTAGCTCTTCCTTAGCCTACTTGTTGCGCGTGATAACTTCCTTGAATCCATTTCCACCAACATCGGGAAACTGTAACATCTGCATAACTGATATAAAGTGCTATCCGATGGAATAACCATTTCCTTTCATGCAGTTCTATGAGACGGCTCTTCTCAAAGTCGTCAAACAGCTTAAATGGCTGTCAATTTCTTCTGAAAGGTATTCTAAACACCAAAGTAATGAATTAAACCCAAGCACTATTGTTAGAATAAAAGTTATTTGCTTTGGGAGAACCTTTTAAAGGGTCCTTAGTGGTATGGTAAGTCACGTGTTTACTGACATCATTGTCACTCCTTCGGCTGACACTTTAAATATTGGCGTGTTTACCAATGACGAAACAATTTCTTAGTTCCCATTTACGTACCTCGCGTCCATCAGGCTGCAACATTTTGACAATGAATGTGCATCTGCAACCTTCGAGACCTCCCTTTCGAATTTTATTTCTACATTACAAATTGTGAAGAAGAGGCATGGGGAGTTTTTCATAGTCCTATGGCCCATGGACGGTAATTGGTCTGATTATAGCATATTTTGTATGCTTATGGCTCTTTTTTTGCATTGGATATGACAATCAATACTCTTTCTTATTCAAACTGTTGCAATAAAAAGCGTTTCTATTTAATATGTATAAGAATGTATTTAAAAGTCTTTACTTATTATTTTATTTTTCGAAGGGAAGTTGGGTCTTAAAAATATTACTCAATTAAATTTATTTATAATGGTTTCGAAAAGATAAGTTGTATTGAATAATATATATTTTATCAAGTAAAAAAGATAGGCACATTTTCCTATTTTTTTTAGGTTCATGATTACTCACGGTAATTAAGCGAAATTTTCAATCCCAGAAGTTAAAATGTAATTGAATAGCCTATGTAACGATTCTGGTTAACATATACTCTGTATTTTTCTGTTCTTTATAAAAACTAAAGAGTTAAAAGTTTTCTTTGCGGTGTGAATATCGCTTAAGAAAAGAAATTTTAGTTGAATTAATCAGCTCTACATTGTTAAAATCACTATAAATGTTTATTTTCTTAGCTGGTCTGAATGAAAAGAAAGACTGAACAAGATCATCGTTTCAGTTTAAAATGAATTTTGAGGAAAACTCAGGTATATATATATATATATATATATATATATATATATATATATATATATATATACATATATATATATATATATATATATATATATATATATATATATATATATATTGTTTTTCCTTACTATAAACATATCTGTCATATGAAAATCATAGCAGATATACTAATTTAAATTACTATAGTGACATAGATATTTATACTTAAATATTTGTAAAGCTTTTCATAATCATTTAGAAAATCATTCTCGATTGTTGTTTACAATAAGATACTTTCTAGTAACTTTATGCAAAATTTTGAAAAAAATTCTTTTAGATACGTTAGATATTTTCATTTTTGTTGACTCTTTGTCAATAATTTTGATAATAGTACTAGGACATCTAAACTTATTTTGACATCCGCGAGATATATAATTTCATGAAATAACTAATCATTATAATATACTCGCTCCGGTAAAAGAGAAAAAAAGCATATTATATGACAATTTTTCCTTTCTGTTTGATCAAAGTGATTTATTATGTCATCTCAAAGTTTGTACAAACTCGCATCGTAAACAGTTTTATTGTCATAAGTTTTATAAGAAATTTGCTGGCCTTCATTTACATTTCTCAAATATAACTTCTCATGCTTTCATTCAGTGATAATAAGTAATTTTATTGGCCGGAAAAATTATTTTGTAGAACCTTTGACATGGAGAGCTAATAGAAGTTTAGAAGCTAAACTAATATTAGTATAGCAGAAAAGATGCCTTGATTTTTCAAGACAATCCCTTTTTAATCAAATTTTAAGACTCTGAATTTGCTTCTAAGATACTTAAGAGTGTTACATTAGAATAATAGAGAGTTTTAAAGATTATTATCCATTCTTAATAATTCGTTGCAACTAAGTGATGACTGTCAGGTAGTTGATATTAGGAAATTTATGTTAAACATTATATAGGTTTTAGGGCAAATATAATCTTTGTTGTCCAAAACTCTATGTAATATTTAATTTGTTTTAAATTTTAATGACAAATTTCGAAATTGTACAAAAATGATATAGTTTATTAATGTTGTTTAAAATTATGATCATTTATCTATAAATAATCAGAGTTCGTTAAAATTAGTTTTAATAACATTTTATTCAGAAAAACTTCAATTTTTGACCAATATTAGTTAATATACAGTTAATACAACTGAAATGCAATACCCTGGAAAATAATATGAAAACTATTACTTTTTTATACTTGTATGTGTTGAATATCATAACAAATAATGAAATCTTAATATTCTACATAAGGCGTTTTAGAAATTTTGGTGGATCTGGTGTAATACTATGAAGAAAGGCATACTCAAAATGACCCTCTTCGAAATCTTAAGATGGGAGAGCTCAAGTGAGTACATAAACTAGTAAGTCAAAATATCTGATTATAACTTGATAGAAGCTTCAGAAACATTTTTATAATGCTTTATAAAACAGCAAAATTCTTCTTTTAGAGATAGCAAAAAAACCATGTTTGTAGAATAATGATACTCTTTTGAGCAATTTCACTGATAACTGAGGAAAATATGATAATATTTATACATGCACCAAGGGAAATACCAATTTATCCAATATAGAGTTTATAATCAAAATCTACTTGTCTACACACATTTATCTGTTATGCAATTGACTCAAAATATTCTAAAAGCAATTTATTCTGGATTGAAATGTTATGCATTATATTTTAATATCGCATGCATTCATATTTTGTTCCTATGCATTTCTGTATGTGTTGAGATAGCGAGTAACTCCAGTGAAAAAACTCTTAATTTGTATTAGAGTTTTTCATCAATTTATTTTAAATAAGTTGGAGATTTTAGCCAACTAAAAGTAATGTGGTACCCTAATTAGAATTATTATCAGAAATACTACCATTCGGAAGAATTTGTTCTGCTGTTATATCTTGTAATCTTTACATTTAATTGAAATGACAGTTAATGTCGACAAATTCAGTAGATTACTTTTAGGACGTATCTACCATCCAATGTCACTTTTCATTTTACCATACATATTTCTGGCGTTCGAATGATTATATCTTATCCCCAAGGCTCTAAGATATTTCTGATCTCTTTGAATATTCTATTTCTAAGAGGAGTAAGAGATTATAGAGTAAAGAAATTGAGGAATCATATAATTAAATGAACACTTAGGAGTCAGATTCGTTAGATTTATGAGTAAACAGCCCTGATAATAACTAAAACTTTATCAGTTATGATTTAATAAGTTATGTGAAGCAGAAAAATAAATGCTCATTTATAAATGTTAAGGAAATTTTCATCTGCACTACAGCAAGAAGTAAAACTGCAAATTGACAATTTTACATTTAAAAATATTTTTAAGAGTAGAATAAGAAAAAAATATATATGTAGATAAATATAATCACATATATATGAGTAGCAGAATTTACATAATTGTTTTTTTCAGTGAAGAATTTAAAAGTTACAGATAAAGATAATTTGTTACCATGGACGAGAGAAAAGAGTTATTGTATAAGAATACTCTTAAAATCTGAATAGCTGATGCAAGTGAGCTAATTTAGTATATGAGAAACACATGAAATTTGTATATGGTCTGAACTTACATTAGATATTTTAAAATGACCTTTCAAGAGTAACTTTCTGTACTCTCTCTCTCTCTCTCTCTCCGAGAAGTTTTAAAACATATTAGAATTTCTAATATATAATACTTATTATACGTACAAAATAATTAATTTGATAAGTGTTTAAATCACATAATAATATTTTTGTATCTATTGTATCCTAATATTTTAATCACCTTGTTTAAAAAATTTATAGACATAAAAAAACGATAAAATAAATTTTATTATTTAGATATTTTTATTTACAGTAGAACACAATTGTTTCCTTTAATAGTATGTTAAAAAGATAACTGAAATTACATGAGATGTTTATCGAATATTTCCAAACAACATATTGAGTCTTAAAATTTTCTAGAGTTATTTCATACAAATATAAAGACATTCGTATTAAATAAAAAATTAGTTGCATAAAAATCAAAATTACAAATAAAAAAATTAATAAACTTAAAAAATGTCACTGTTACTTTAAAATATGAAGTGTATATTCATAATCAGCTCCTTTATGCATGTAGTTCAATATTTTTTGTTGTAAAATATTTTAAAATTACTCAAAAGCAATTATTTGTTCATCTGACGAAACGAAATAATGTATATTACATACCCTGATATTTTAATAAAAGTGCCAACTAGGCTTGTAGAGAATAAAGGGTATTGCAGAATTTAGATCGGAACTAATCTAGGAGTATCATAATGTATAACGCAGTAAATATGAGTTTTAATGCTTTTTTTCACAGCACTTTCCTTCTTGAAGTAGTTGCGCTTGAAGGAAAATAATAAAAAAAATGTAATAACAGCAAGAAACAAAACACATTTTTATACTTCGCTTATTTTCTTATACACTTTTCCCTCCTCCTTTTCTGCATTATTTATTACTTTAAAATAAAATCCAGGAGATCACAAGGGAGAATATTTCGTTCCCTCCGTGTCAGGAAAAAAATCCAGCTTCGGTTGGTATGTTCGGTCTCCTAGTGTTTGTATACGCTGTTCTGAGGGTATTAAACTCCGCTGACTTTGACTCACGACATCAAATAAAAGAGAGCTTCAATTTGTATCCTGGGGCCGTACTGTCATTGCGTTATTATACTTATTGAGACCATCGCCAGTGAACCATCATAATTGGATTTAGCAGCAGAGGAGGGCCTTCACATGCCACGGCTCTTATTTAAACATCAAATAGAAAAAGTCTCTAGTCCCTATGCAAATGTGCACACAAATCAGCAAAATAATCCAACTGCAGAAGGTTACTTTTAAGAATTGATTTTGAGAATGTACTCAATTTCAGGATGGAAATAGTCTCGTGGATGAAGTTTTCATCTAAAAAAATGCGATACTTGACCTATAAAACAAAGTATATGCAAATAGTTTTTAGTTCTTGGATAGGATTTTTTTGGGTTAGAGCAGCGATCTCAAAACTTTTTTTTATCGTGTACACCTAAGACGAAAATATAATTATATATATAAACATATATATATATATATATATATATATTTAAAATATAAATATATATATATATGTATGTATGTATGTATGTATATATATAGGGCGACTTTTTGACTGTACACATAAAATAAATTATAAAATTATATTTTGAATTAGAGTTTGACTTAAGCAATATGATTGTAATTGTTTAATAATATCGAAAAAATCTGGTTTGATGTTCTGCATCAATGCTATTCGAAAATCTGGTTCTAACTCTAATTTTTTGCTAAGCATGGTTTTAATTGTTGTCTTGCAGAAAAAGCTACTTCACACCAATGAGCCTTGCCACGTCACGTGATACTAGATCATACTTTCGGAAGTGATCGTAAGCCTACTTCTTTGATGTACCCCTAAGTATTACTTGTGCGTACTCCACAAATGAAGTCAATGATATAAAACTAGAAACTATATTAAGATAAAGGTTCAGGTTGACATTCTTTGTCCTTTCTTAAATTAGCAGAATAATGGCATTGACAGTGAATAATCCAAAATTTTTGTTTTTATTATTCCTTTCCTCTTTTCTTAATATTGTCATAAAACTATATTAAAGTAATTATAATCGTACATATATAAATCTGAATATCGTATAATTATAAATTTGAATCTCTAATTCCAAATCTCACATAAATAATATATCTAACTTCATTTTCTAAATTTTATATGAAACACAAATTGGATTCGATAAATAAACTGCCAGACAAATATAAATCTGAGTACATTATTAATACATGTTTCATTTTGTTTTTCTTTAACATAAAGAATGCATGCATTTAAATAATGAATTTCAAATATTTGTTTAGGAGAAACATAACAAATTATATAAAATTCGAAACAAATATTGGAAGACTATAAGAAATAAAATTATATTTGTAGTTAAAAATTTGTTTCAATTATTACCCCCTCTTTAAGTAAGTAATTTTTTTGTATTTTCTTAGCTTTCAAATGAGTTTACTTCATTTATTCTACGAATAGTGATATGATTTAATTCCTTAATTCAGTTTTATCTACCTATGTTTTTATCTTGCCTGTTTCTTTATTACATTTGCTTTTAAAATAAAAAGTATTATTTTGCTTTTTTTTTAATTATAGAATACTCAGACTTTCTAATGAAACTAAATAACAAAATATTCAGTAATGAAAAATAAAATGTATATATTTTTCCACTTTTGGGTAAATTATTAAATTGTAGAATGCGTTGAGTTTTATTTAAGTCTGAATGAAATACGTAAATATTGCATATTTGTAATCCTTACTTTGAAGGAATTAAAATTTTAACATTTCCAAGTCTTTTGCTGTATAATAAGAGATTTAATATTCTATGAAAAAATTTTTAAAGTTCAATGTAAACTTAAAGCTGATTGATTGTTGATCTTTAAGTAGATTTAGGAAATAGGAATTTACTCTTGTGAAGTCTTTTCTTTTCCACACACATTAAATGTAACTATTCATTAGTAAATAAAATGTAAGTATATTGAGAATGTTTTGATTTACAAGAGTAAAAATTATTCTCATAAAAAATATTTATATTTGCTCCTGATTTTCAAAAACGCAACTTTATATGTGCTTATATAGAATGAAATCCAAATCTTCCGCTGCTTAATTGTATGTTTAATAATCCATGAAATAATTTTAAAAGTTGAATGGAAAGCATAAAGCTAATTTTATTATTATCTAAGTAAACTTAGAAATTATAAATTTACGTTTGTGTAAATTTAGTAACTATAAATCTATGTTTGCGTAAATTTATAAATTATAAATTTACCATTGTGTAAATTATTTATATCAAAAAGTGTAATTATTACAAAGTAAAATTGTTGAAACATATTGTAAGTATATTTAAAATGCCTTTATTTATCATAATAAACTCTTTTTTATTAAAAAAAAATTATGTCTGCTCGCAATTTTTAAGATAACAACTATAAATATATTTATGTCAAACAAAATAAGGAAGGTTAGTTTGAACACAATAACAAAACCTTTTACTCTCTTTTACACATTTTGAATCATATTTATAAAGTATAAGACATCTTGAAAAACTAATTTGACAATTGAACCAAAATTTTTGTTTTAAGCATAAAATAAATAACGCTTTCCGTCGTATTGTGTTATTTTAGTATTTTTATAACTTTAATAAATATCATTTTACATTATGTTCATATATTTATACATCTTAAGATACACAGCATTTCGTTACATTTTTATCTTCAATTTAAATTTTTCTGTAAGTTCCATTCAAAAATAGACATTATGTAGCCGTTTTAAAAAAAATCAGCTATTTCACTATAATTTGAAGAAAACTTCAAAAGAGTAATATTACTTTTTTCAAACTAATATCTTAATGGAACACCAGAATCTATTCTTGTAAAAAAATTTGGTTCAAAGATAAAAGTACAGTGTTTATTTTTCCTTTAATTTTTGCTTGTTGCCATTCCAAATTATTTCTTGCAGAGTTTCAGTATATTTAACTTATTCAGTAAAAAGAACATTTATCTTTATGGAATGCTTTAGAGGAAGAGAAATATCTTGTCCCCAATGGTAAAATGAAATTGATCTTTGACTCTTTTGTTTTTATTTTTCCTCTAAGAAACTAATTGAAAAAATGGGAAAGCTGACGAAAGCATTTCTCACACCTTTCAAAATAATTTCCGGTTCAATTTTTTTTGTCCAATAAATATGTTTCTGGGAACGTTTATATATTGCTTTATGCAGCTATAGTAATTTTTTAATGAAAAACGGATGACTACTCAAAATTGATTTTTGTTACCTTCAGATTTAAAAAAAAAAGGAATTATTTAAATAAATATTGGTATTCTAATTCCGAGTCGATTTAAACAAAGAGTATTGAAAACAATTAAAGTTCCTTTTTGGCATTCTTTTAAATATTTTTGCTCTCGATATTCTTTCGCTTCAAATAATCTTCATTAGCAGATAGTATTTTTAAACTTTTAAAAGCAGTTCGAAACAAGATATTTTACTAAAACACTTCATACTTAAAATTTTAGCAACATGGGAATATGAGTTTTAACTGTATGCGTTGCTTAAAAATAATTGAACACATAGGGTTTGTAAACTTTTTAAATATTATTTCACTCTGATGATACTAAGATTTATGAAAAATCAATTTGATTGCTTTGGATCTTTCATATTGCAACTTCATTCTATTTTTGTGTTATACTTATCAATATTTATATCTTTCAATTTATTTATTACTCTTTCAACTGATCCGAGAGTATTTTATGACTATACTTGAATTTTCACAGCAATATTTCAATGAAAGCTTATTTCGTCTTATATAATCTGGGGATATTACCAACAATTTCAAAAGTAAAATAAAAATTTTATAATTTCTATTCCACTTCAAATCTTTCTTTCACAAAAATTATACTTTCCTAGTTTGTTCTTTGTAAAAGTCAAAAAACTGTTATTCCATGACCGAGGTTCAAAATTGAGAAGTTCGTCGCCATTAGCTTTCGTATTGCTTACAGTGCGATGTAAATAAATACAATCAACCAAAGAGGGTTTTTCGGAAACTACGTTCCTTTACTGTTTAAAAAAAGCTGACAGATGTGGCCACACACACTAAGATACATTGTATTTATTAACTATTTGCTTATATAATACTGCTTTTATAAATAGGCACCCATCACATTAAGTTATTTACGGTATCCAGACAAAAGCTCTCTTGTATGGCAGCGTCATATTCGTAGCAGGTGACAGCCTGTGAGGTAATTCAGAATGTTGCAATATCTTTCTCTTCTTTATCATCAGTAAAACGTTGCTTAAGAATTGCTTCAAGTTCTAGAATAGGTGAAAGTCACTTGACCCTAAGACAGGGTTTTACCACGAATGATTCATTTGTTCCCATCTGAAGAACATCTCGCTTCATCATGCAAGTTCTTTCTGCCTCAATTGAACAATCAAACCCATTTTCTAATAATTCCTTCACTCATAACTATATCGCAGTACATTTCATATATTTTCCTATAAATTTAACTTGGTCGCATATTCTTTGTATTGAAAAAGCGATTTACGGAACAAATTTCATAATTAGCAGGATCTTCTATAATCTTAACATCTTTATAGAGCTAGATTTACACGGATCATCCTTTCACCGTTCAAACGTTTCTGTTATGACCCATTTTTTAGTCATTCAGGACGCAATACCACTTTGGCAAACTTGTGCCATCTACTGGATGCATATATTATAATTTTCCGGAATATACTTTCTGAATAATCCTCATATAAACAGATTAATTTTCGAAACAATATAAGTATATAAAAATACAAAACTATTTAAATGGTAATAATTGATTGATTCGTTGCACTGAGAAGCTACACGAAGGCTATTGGCAGTGGACCTCAAAATTTTGAGCCTCAATCAAGTGAAGAGGTTGATACCCAAGTTGGTACCTACCACTCCAAACTTCCACACCTCGCCATGGGAAGACTTGGGAACTCGACCAGTTTTAACGTGCATCAGACCTGCTAAATGGAGGGTATTTAGTGGCATAACTACTAGAGCCCAAGACTCGGCATAAACCAACACCATGACCACTAGGTTACCTCGGCCACTAAATGATAATTAACATGAGTTTGACAAGTGTACTAATTATTCTTTTAATAACCACAGAATAGCGGTCTTGCGAAAATCCTTTTTTTCGATTCTTATGGAATATACTTCCATTTACTATTCTTACATGCGTCATAAGAGTTTTCTACTCTCAGTGTGATTTTATAATAGAATAATGACCAAAATAATTACTGAACTAAGCAGCTGTGACACATTTGAATGCATGAAATTCTTCATTAATGACGTATTTACACATACTTTCCTCCGAAGTGTATGTTTATATTTCTGTTATATTCTTGTTGTTGGGTTGTTTATTAAAGTCTCTCAGAAATCGAGATTAATTTCGGAGTAAAAGATTTTGACATTTCTTCGATTGTTTTCAATCGATCATTTATTTTTTAGATATTTCGATGTTTTATTCAGGATGCACGAAGAAAATTTATTCTTTTAGATTATTTCCTAACTTTTAAAAATAGAACACTTTCATACAAAAAACTCTCAATTTACAACAATGAATATGTCAAAATTAGATATGGAGTATAATTGTAAATACGTAAAATCAAATGAAATTTTACAAATTTATATATCTTAATAAGATAGTAATATTTTGTTTTATAGATGTTAATTCTACACACATAAAAATTAATAATCTCAACTAACGAGTTTTTCCTTATTTAAACGCAATTCAAATTTGTTTGCATTAAGAATTTGTTTGTTTATGACACAATGATATA